>CM061753.1:76118450-76338449 GCA_030979885.1 Lolium multiflorum | reverse complement strand
ATAACACCTCAGACATGTTTTCCGACATGTCCAAAATTCTGATGATTTCAGGCATATGATTCAGTTTTAATGTTGTTTTTGTAGCAGGCATTTTCGATCTGTTTGGCATATGATTTAGTGGATACTTCGCACACAAGATATGCTTTAAAATGGTATTATCATTTGTTCATTGGGTAAGTCGTTCCTCCTGTTGGATTTCTGCTAAAGTTGCAATTTCTATGAACGGAATTAAATTTGCACAAATCGCCGAAACTGAACCTGAAAGGTAGTCATGTATAAAGGAGATTACATAGAGTGTATATAGAAATGCACCACTGGTGCAAAATAAATATGCATTACTCAGTATGTAATTTAGATAGGCTGGATGGTAACACATAATTTGAATCGGAAAAAACAAAGCTAGCGACGGCTCACATGTGCCCACTGTGTGAAACATATTTGCCAATTCTCGGTTGAAAGCATACACCTTCTGCTTGCTACTAATGACTATCAATTTTTTTTCTTACATCTTAGTTGAAAGGCAAATAGTGTCTACTTGCGATGACTACTTACAAAATGATGCTGGTGCAATGGGTTAAACCTCATCGAACTCTCCAGAGATGGCGCCTGATCTATCCAGATACTACTACACAAGTGATAAATCAATTGCAGCTGAACATAGAAGACAAGATGATGGAGCGGCCAATGCTAGTGTGGACAGCAAAGTTAGTTGATGATGGAATTAAGCACGTACTGGTTTCATGTTGGTTTTCGAAGAACTAGATGCGCATGATCAAGTAGTGTCAAGATAGCATAAGGACAAAGCGTCTATATTTTCTTAGGCGGTCCTTTCTTATTTCTTATTACCATGTTAAAGGTGCACTACCCAATTGAACCTCCTACTGTGCCCATATTTTTGTTTGGAAGGAGTTCCGATTTTCCAGATAACAATATGCTCATTGAAGTCGCATAGTTTGTATTAGAATTATAAGCACTTTGTCCTGAAAGCGTTAGTGTAGCAAGCCATAGATTGCACTGCTCAAATATCTCACTCCAGTGGTGCATGAGAGATATCTTCTCCGACATTGGTAGCCAAGACGAGCCAAGGCTCTCCTCCATGAGAGCACAAGACACACCAGCCCCGGCCTTCCCAGTAAATCATTGTTCTATCATCACCATCATTGTTCTATCATCAACAATAAGGATGATGACAATAGGTCCTGAAGAACTATTCAAAGGAAAGAAGATAGCTATGGTAGCCGCTTTCGATTGCTTCCTATGTACCGAACTTAGTAAAATCCATAGTCAAAGTCACTATTTTACCCACTGTTTGTGAAAATAAAATGAATACATAATCAAGTCCCTACTGTACCACTTTTTGTGAAAATAAGATGATTAGTTGCATTCCTTGGATCTTTCCACCATAAAAAGCAATAGCCCACTCACTTCTGACTATTTTAATACATTGCTTATTGTTGGTTTACTATCAAATCTCCACATCATAGCCAATAATTTATCATGATTTCAAACATCCTTTATTCTTTAACTCCAAGCTGGGCGCAGCGTGCCGTCGCGCCAGTTCTTGCTAGTAACAATTATTGAGGTCTAAAACTAATCCCGATGGTAGATGTAGAGGGAGCGTGCCGACAGCGATCACATCGACCTTGGACCCATTTCCAACGAGCATCGTCACTTCATCCCTCGATAGGCTTCGTTTATTCCGTAGTTCCTGTTTCAAGTTACAAATGTGAGCAACCGAACCAGTATCAAATACCCAGGCACTAGTACGAGAACCAATGAGATAAACATCTATAGCATGTATATCAGATATACCTTTCTTTATCTTGACAAGGCCGCTCTTCAGATCAGCCAAGTACTTGGGGCAATTACGCTTCTAGTGCCCCTTCCCATTGCAGTAATAGCAGTCAGTATCAGGTTTAGGGCCACCCTTAGGCTTCTTAGGAGGCGCGGCAGCTTTCTCGCCCTTCTTGAGGTTGCCCTTCTTAGGTTTGCCTTGCTTCTTGAAACTGGTGGTCTTGTTGACCATCAACACTTGGTGCTCTTTCTGTATCTCAACCTAAGCAGATTTTAGCATGGAGAAGAGTTCAGGTAACTCCTTGTTCATGTTCTGCATATTGTAGTTCATCACGAAGTTCTTGTAACTTGGTGGCAGTGATTGGAGAACACGATGAATACCCAGCTGGTTAGGGATCACAATCCCCAAGTCACTGAGCTTCCTCGCGTGTCCGGACATAGCGAACACGTGCTCACTAACGGAGCTGCCCTCTTCCATCATGCAGCCAAAGAACTGCTTCGAGGCCTCATAGCTCTCCACGGCCGCATGAGTTTCAAAGATAACTTTGAGCTCACGGATCATCTCACAAGGGTCGTGGTGCTCAAAACGCTTTTGGAGCTCTGCCTCTAGGCTGCATAGGATGGCACACTGAACTTGAGAGTACCGAATCGTCCGATTCTCGAAAACATTCTTTTCTTCCTCGGATACTGCAGGGGGTGGTGGGGAACCTAGCGGTGCTTCGAGCACATATTGCAGATTTCCGCCATTGAGGAAGATCCTCACATGACGGAACCAGTCGGTGAAGTTGCTACCATTGCTTTTAAGCTTTTCTTTCTCTAGGAACTGGTTAAAATTGATTGATGGGGATGCCATGATCTACAACATATATTTGCAATAGTTTAGACTAAGTTTATGACAAATTGAATTCAAATTTTAATTCTAAAAAATTAAACTAGGTGAACTCCCACTTAAAACAATATCCCTCGCATTGTCTTAGTGATCACACAAACCAAATCCATCAAACCAAGTCCGATCATCACGAGACAAGATGTAATTTCAATGGCGAACACTCAAAATGTTCATCATATCAATCATATGACTCATGCTCTACCTTTCGGTATCTCGTGTTCCGAGACCATGTCTATACATGCTACTTGAACTTTTTACCAATATATGTACTCCTAGTTTAGTGCATGGTAAGATAGATCCATCATAGGGAGCATTGGCTAGAGACACTAACATACATACATTCTTTCTCATTACACAACTGATAAAATTGACTTGCCTAAGAAGTACCACCTGAACCGTATACTTCAACTAATTAGCACGAATAAAAAAAATTAGCATGATAAGGCGAGTGGTCCCAGTGTTCCCATGCCTGGCATTGTTATATTCATTGGCAGACAAAATGATGATGATGACTTCGCTTCTGAATCCCTCACACAATGTGCTTTAAAACTAACAAGTGGTGCCAGTATAACAGGGGTAAAGCACTGACGTATGAAGAACAATATTAGGAAGGGACTGAAACTACCAAATGCAAAGAAACAACTACGGCAACGCTATTGTCAGATACAGTCAGGAAGTTGGTGGGTGCACACAGAGGCTATACTACTGGTTACATGAAAAGTTATCTTCTTAATCCGGCAAGTCGAGTTTACAAATTGACACAAAATATCAGAATAACAAAAGTATGTAGAAAAGAGAACACGTAGCAGTTGTGGAGCTATCAAGACTGATGTAGTATGTAAGCACAATGATGCTTATATATAATAAAGATAACAGTTATACCAGGAAGTAGGAACAAATATCACCTACGGATCAATGATCCCTACTTGGTTATGGTACATGCTGGCAACACACACACACAAAAAATGCGCACAAGTTACATTGCTGATAATCACAGAAATTACATGAAGGCCAAATTAATCAATATCAGGAAGTGGTTGGACGGTTTTCTCTTCAAGCTAACCACAAAGTTTGCAGTTCGAAGGCTCCCTGGAGATATGGCTCTTGTAAATCTCATAGCAAAGAAAATATGTGCGGATGCTTCTCGATATTTTATTTACCATTAAACAAATAATATAAATCACAAGATAACACATATGATGAGGTTCTTGAAACATATTCTTTGCAGGAGTCATGTGTAGAAGCATCTAACCCTTCCACTGAATACACCATTTCAGTACCCACGTTTTAACATAGAGTAACGTACTTTTGCTTTGGCATGCACCCACTCATAAGGGATCACGATTCTAGAAAACAAAATCATTTTAGAATGGCAATGAGCATCCAAAACCAAAGGGTTTTTCTGGGCAACAAACAAACAAATAAAAAGGTTTTGGACTAATCTGTATTGGTCTATCAAAAAATAATTCGAGAAAGCTCACTGACGATTCTCATTTCAATAATCCGACCTTCCTCTATCCCACTAATGAGACTGAGCTTTTTCTAGTCCATGCACTCCAGTTTATTTACGCCTAAAACAAGAGGCAACGGATATTTTTACGAAGAAAACAATTAGAAACTAATTGGCCCTCTAAGGGAAGTATTCTGCAGGGTCTATATTTGGTGGAATTTTCTTTGTTTTTTCACTGAAAGCAATGTTGTGAAAGAATTTTTTTAAAAATGATCAGAACTGCAGTGTGGCAAACAGAAATGGTTCAGAAGATCATTCAATTAGCCAATTTAAGTGTGAAATCTAAAAATAGTAACAGCAATGTCCCCAAGTTGTTAGAACTTAGAAGGATAGTGCACAAGTCGAGGATATAGCATGGTTACTTCTAGTACTACAGTTACTTGTGGATGTTCCGAGCCCAAAATTGCAATGGCTCTTCCATTAACTTTGTATACTCAAACATTCTAGGACTAAATCGGGATGTAACACGATTTAAATCCTACATGTTATGAATAATTTATATTTGACAGGCAAATCTATGTGAATGCGAGAACAAAATGGATC
This sequence comes from Lolium multiflorum, assembly GCA_030979885.1. Taxonomy (NCBI): domain Eukaryota; kingdom Viridiplantae; phylum Streptophyta; class Magnoliopsida; order Poales; family Poaceae; genus Lolium; species Lolium multiflorum. The sequence continues at coordinate 76,333,713 of CM061753.1, read as the reverse complement.
TCGGTTACCTTGTAGCAATTGATAGTGTCCTATGTGCTACAGCCAGAAGGTTGCCTCAAGCACTTCTCTTGCTAACCCTGGATGTTGTACCAAAATTTTGAACACCTGCCGATCGATCAAATCACATATTCACTACTTCCCATGATCCATCAAATCACTGATTCACTACTTCCCATGATACTAAGCTGCTTGCAAACCTAAGAGATGTACATATGTGAAACCAACCATCAAGCTGGATCAAACACACAACGGAGAACACAGTTTAAAGAGATTATTCTCAACTAATCTACCAATTAGTATTACTGCTCTCTAGCTGAAGAACACTTAACTTGATCAGGTGTATTGATTCAAATGTAGATTTGGTAATATGTGTGCACTTATCCTGGAAATCAACCTATTTGATCAGCTATTTTTATTTGTGCTTCCTATAGTGATTCCTATTTTATTATGTCGTGCATATATCAAGTCCCACCATCGTCATCTATGAGACAAAAAAACATTTGCATAAGAAATTATGCACTGAACCTAGAGAATTGTTCATTGAAACTATCCATGTAATATAGTTTATTTGCAATATTCCTGTTTAAACCTTCCAGATATATTGCCTGAGTAGGCATCAATGTATATATATTTAAATATAAACACTCCCACTCCAGATCTAAACTGAACCTAGACCCATGAAAAAACTAAACAATCGCAATACCTTTAAGGGTGATTTTTTGTGTGTCGTTTCAATGTAATCATGCAAAGGTAAACGGATCAACACTCTCATAAAAGAGGAGAGTCAGTGGCGATCTCAAAAACACCATTTTCTCAATTCCATGCGCATATCCAGCAACCTTGGAAGAAACTTTGTAATACACACTCTAATAAATTTTGATTAACCACATCTAGGTGCTTTTGTCGTACAAAATGATCTAATTCACCACGCATGAGCTTTGAGTGAGGAAGTAGAAGAACCAGGAGAGAGTCAAGACGGTCATGTCGCAGCCGGCGATCATGCATGAGGTTCAATCGGGCCAGGTAATGTATCCCCTCCTCACCCTGATCCTGAACCAAATCAATCCTGCATACAGAAACCCAATTTTTTTTAGCGACCAAATAACAGATGGGAAAAAAACAAAAACATCTGAAGTTACATGTACACATATACTAAGAAAACAAAAACATCCGAAGTTACATGGACTTATAAGCCTTCCAAATTTCAATTACTGTAGTTAGTAAAAGGATTTTCGTTTTTGGAAACAAAACATAAAAAATTGGCATGATAATTGTAAAAATAGAGGCATTAGGGAAGCGGTAACTACTGTAAAAGGAGGGCCTTATCTGAAACACAGTGTATGATCGTTAAATATGCATTATGGTATGCACATGAAAAAAAATTAAGGAAATAAAGAGTGACGCTAATCTGTGGCCATTAACCAAATTCAGGAGTTTGTAAGTTATTTTAAGCTAATGTTACCGTAAAAGGAAGGGAAGAATATATCAAAATAAAATCAGTCAAATAGATTTTTTTTTCATAATTACATATAGCGAAACAAATGGTTCACATGGATGAGCTGGTGGCATATTTATAAGCAATTCCTTCTTCAACCTATACAGGAAAAAAGGAACTGCTGCTTCTCAAAAACACAAAAGTTACGATGTACTGTTAACCATTCCATGCGTAATGTAACACAATGAGAAAGGGTGAACCAAGATACCTGCTCGGCTGCTCCTACTATGGGATTCCTCTGCTACCATGGTTGTTAGTGCTCCGCCTCGCGACTGCAGCGTTGACATTCTGACCGTTGTTTGGGTGGTGACACGGCGGCTTACAGGTGATGCCATGCTCCCTGATCCGGAGCAGGCGCTAGCACTGCTGGTTATCGCTTGCGGCGACGGACCATCTGCAGGATCGAGGAGCACCGTCCAGGTGAGGAGCTGCGGGTTTCTTTACTACTGCAGACAAAGAATCCAAAACGGGAGGAACATTCTAGTCAATATTGCAGTGGAAGTAATTAAACGCTGGATAGAGATGGTAATTTAGATAAGACAACCTAATGATCGAAATTATCAACACATGCTATGAAGCGTCTCTTAAGCAAGAACTCACATACGGAGCTGTAAAAATAGGAACCATGAGAAAAACTCATGTCAAATAACTGTGCATTCCATGTTCTTTTTATACAACAAATAAAATTATGAACACTTGAAATTTGGTTATACCAAATCAGAACTGACTGATCTTGGAGCAGTACCACATAATACTTGAACCAAATCGAAAATGGAAGAAAATATAACCTTTATGAGGACTGAAAGACCTTGCCCGCGCAAAAGTTCAAGCCGCCCTAAGTCAAATATACGTCAGATCTGACACTTTCTAGAGGTCAGAAAGAACAGTTCAGTTCTGACAAAAGAATTACAATACATTTTATTAGGAAAACATCGTATGAGAACCAAATTGTTTGCTGGTTTTGCTCATCTTTAACTCGGGCTTGCTTACATGCAGCCATAAGAGAACAAAATTAATTTTCATAGAAAAGCATTGGGACATGAAGAGAATTAGTGAGAGATGGAAAAATAAATACAGTTCTGAAATATGTTAACACTCAACTTAGCGAGCCCCTTATGTGCTCGCAGGCACCTGGGAACTTGGATCATGCATCAGGAGATTGTTTTTTCGTGGACAATACACGGCCGTAGAGAGGACAACAGAAAGCATCTGTATGGAGAAAAAAGCAGGCACCAATAGAAGGAACAGATCAAACAGTCCACTCCAAGACTTTGCAAAGCTCAAATTAGAAAGGAGGAAAAATCACTGACAAAGACACAAAGATGGAGTGGCTCCTCTTGGATCCATGTCCCAGAAGGATGATAAATAATAAGGTAAGCATTTTAGGGGCGATGAAAATTAACGAAATGCACATGTAAACAAACACGCTCTACTGAACCATCGATGACCATGCGTGCACAGGAAACAGCATAATGATAAGCACTACATCAAAGTATATTTAGCAGTAAACACAATTCACATGTAAACAAACATGATTACTGTTGTATGGATTAGTGTTCTGAATTGGCTCAAGTGCAAAGGCAGAGAAAGGAGCAGGCACGCGACGTACATGTGGACCGACGCGACGCGTAGCTGCTGCCTGCTGGTGACCTCCGGGCCTGTGGTTGACATGGGCGTCACCTCCTCGCCGCTCCCTGTCTACCGTGCCGCCTCCCGCCAACAGCGGCGCCGCCACCCCAACTCCTCCCGAGGTGGTGCGGCGGCCAGATCGGCACCAGCTGCCCCGACGACGAAGCACCAACCGCCCAGCGATGGGAAGGGAAGACATGGTAGCGCGGGTTCCAGGAGGTGGTCTTCGACGTCGATGTAGTGGAGAAGGAGCTAGGGGAGGTCGAGGACGAGGAGGCGGCGTCGGAGCAGGGGCGAGGTTAGGATTTGCCGGGTGAGCGAGTAGGGGTGCGACCGAGCAACGCGGCGGGGAAATAGAAGAGGAGGCGGAGGCACAGTGTGGCGGCGCTGCTTGTTGCCAGTGAGGGGAGCAGGGCACCATCCCTAGCCCTGGGGAAAGGATGTCGCCGGCGGCGGAAGAAAACAGAGCAGATGAGAGAAGAGATGGAGAGGTGGGGGGCAAATTGGCTTATCAGCTCGGAAGTCGATGCAGCCTTAAGCGGCATAGGCAGGGAACACTTTAACCATGGGTAGCGCTGAGCGTCCCCCGGGGGATTAAATTCCCCGATCCCCCGGGTCGACGACCGTTAGATGGAACATCAGAAACCGTCCGTCCGAGTCAACCTCCCCAAAAGCAAATCAGAAAAAGAAAGGAAAAAAGAACCCGCTCGCTGCTCCCCCTGGAACTCCCGTCGCAGCACCGCTGCCCTCACCGGCAGGACCGCAGCCCTCGCCTGGAGCACCGATGGCACCAGAGGAGCATTGCCGACGAGAAGACGACACACCTAGCAGCAGCACCCATTCGCAGCAGCGCCGTCGCTGCCGCGCGCATGGCAGCACCTACTTCCGGCGAGCTCGTCGGTGACCGGCCGTGGCAGCAACGGTGGCCCGGGTGTCGGAGGCGGCCAGCGGCGGCGGAGAATTTGCAGCAACTCGCGGCCGCGTTGGTAGCAAAAGAGGCGGGCGCCGGTAGCAACATGGTTGTGCCATTGTAGCCACCCCGCCTCCATGTACAGAAGTAGCAAGACCCGCCGCCCGTAGTAGCAACGTCGGTCGGCAATCAGAGCAACTCCGGACGCCCATCGGAGCAACACCAGCCGCCCACCGGAGCAACGACGGCCGCCTATTGTAGCAGCTCCGGTCGCCGATTGGAGCAAGGTTGCCTGCCGATTGTAGCAAGGCTGGCCGCCACTGGCAGCAAGTCCCCACCACCATGGTAGCACCACACCGCCAGAAAAGTAGCATATCTGCTATTCCCTCGGTGTCGGTGCAAGGGATCCGCGCGGAGGATGGGGATGCGGTGTCCGAGTCTAGGCGCGCGGCTGGTGGCCGGCGGCGCTGCTGGACGAGGAGGTGTCGACGCTGCTAGTCGGGTCGGCGGCGACGGAGGCTGAGGTAGGGACTCGGGACTGCGGTGTTGCTGCTGGTCGGGGCGACAGCGAGGGTTGTACGTCGGCAACAGGCTACCTCAGGCCATGTCGGCGTGCTCGAGCAGGTGGAGGCCGGTGGCGCGACGTGCAGCAACAGCGGCGCCGCTCGCAGCATCACATTGAGGAGACGGGAGAGTTGGGGATTGGAGGCGGTGCGCTCGACGAGGTGAAGGCTGGCGGCGACGCAGCGCGCTCCTGGAGGAGGCGGTCGGAGGAGGATCCATGGGGAGGTTGGGGGTTGGGACGAGGAGGTGGTGGTACAGCGCCGGCGCCGGCGTGTGGCCGTGGCGGTGTGGAGTAGTGTGTTCGTGGTGAAATCGGAAGTAGTAGTACAGAGGACGCAGGAAGACGAGCGACGGGATAAGGCTTGGAATGGGGCCCACCCACGTTGTCCAGGCACGCTCGGGGACGCGTGTCACGCTCCCGATGCGGAGGAAGGAACGCGACGATCCCCCGGATGATCTCCAGCATTTTCCTTTAACCATTCAAACAAATGATACAGCCACGCGTGGAAGAAAAGTAAAGGAATGGCACATGTGTTTTCCAGCCTCCCTAAAAATCCTAGAGAGCATCTAAAGTGCACACAAAACAATATTGTGGGAATCAAACCATCTAAACACATACGTGTCACCCTATCATTAACCCCAAAGAAAATTCAAAATTTTGACAAAAAAGATGTGTGTTCCCAAATAGTATAGTAGTTATTGATCTCAATGATCTTTGAGAAACATTTCCAATTTCACAAGCATTAGCATTTTACGTCCGCGTGGATTTTTGGCCATATTGCTGAAGTTACTTTCTGTTGGTGTTCCAGAACTCCGGGTGAGTGGGTTTGATTAATTGATGTGGCTTTTTCCTCAAGTAAAAAGGTGCCCCCTCGCATACACTAGTAAAAAACAGGCTTTCGTCTAGCACCCATGGGAGTTTTAATTCCGGTTTAAAAACGAACCGGGACTAATGGGGGCATTGGTCCCGGTTTAATCTAGAAAGCCTTTAGTTCCGGTTCGTTTGGAACCTTTAGTCCCGGTTGGTATTACGAATCGGGACTAAATTGGCGATGGCAGGCTACCAAGCCTTTAGTCCCGGTTGGTATTACAAACTGGGATTAAAGGTCTACCACTTAGTCCCGGTTCAAGAATTCCTAGGTTTTTTTGGCTTCCCACGCACCGCCCCCCCTTGGATCGCCTTTTTTAGCTTTATAAAATACAAAAAAAAATCATAGACCATTTAAAAAATAAAATCTTTTGAGATTCATATATGTATACGCAACCTACTAATAGGGAAAATTAATAAATTTGTATTTCAACTTTTTTGCAGTTTTTTTAGAAAAAAGGTCAAATGGCATTAACTTTTGCATATGACATTGGAAAAAAAACGTATAATATATCAAATGATTGTGGGAGAAAGTTACATCGTTAGCCAATTTTTAGATTCTTAAAATTCTACGTGAAAATATGAAAGCAGGAAGATTTAGTTTTTGCTAGAAATTTAGGATTTTATATTTTTAAAATTTTAAATTAATAATTGAATCCTGCGTAAAGATTACTATTACTTAACCATAAAGTTAGCCAATTTTTCGATTTTCAAATTTTTGGTTTGGCAAAAAAAATATTAAAAATTAGAAAATTTAAAAATACAAATTAAAAAAGTTAATGTTCATTTTTATTTATTCAAAATTATTATAACCTCATTGCTTTTGTTTACTAAAATAATTATTTAGAATTTAAACAATAAAGAAGTGTGACATCGACCAACATGTTAATAGGATTGATATGATACTAGTATGAATAACATGCACGTGAAGCACTTGGAAGCGGGACGAAAAGCAACTTGAAAATGAAGCGTGCTAGTGGAAGTTTGACCACGAGTAAGTAATTTGACTAAAGATTAAGTGTAGTTAAAGACTAAACTTGTCAAATAACTGAAATACTAGAAACTATGAAAAAAATAGAAAAAAAGAGGGAGTGAAAAATAATTAGATAACTAAATAGATAAAAAAATAATGAAATACCCTTCAGTCCCGGTTTGTACTAAAGGTCCTTCACCCCGGCGCGTGCCAACCGTCCACGTGGCGGGGCCTTTAGTCCCGGTTTGTATTACAACCGAAACTAAAGAGGAGTGCCTTTAGTCCTGGATGACTAGTCCTGGTTGCAAAACCGAAACTAAAGGCCCTTATCAACCATGAGTAAAGATCCATTTTCTACTAGTGATAGTATGAAGATAGAAAATTGAATATTGTCTGTCACATGCACGAGTACCGCGCGGCCAGCACAACTTCATTTGTTAGGATTAAACTAGAGTTATTGCCACTTTCATAATCGGTTTAAACTATTATTACAGGAGATTCTCGCGTGGGAGCTGTTAGGCTGGTCATAGTGCTAGTATCATATATGTTGTGAAATAAAACATGTGATCAATTGTATTGGGAGGGATGTCTCCGAGGAGGTGTCTGTTGGGGAAGAGGTGTCACTGGTAGAAAAAAGGCCTTCCGGACAGCCCCATTAGTCGCGGATATGCAAGAACCGCGACCAATGGGACCTTTAGTCGCGGCCCTTGTGGCGAACCGCGACCAAAGGCCTGGGCCCAGGGTGCTCGGTGGCCAGCTGGTGGACGGGAGGGGCTTTAGTCGCGGTTGGCCAGGCCAACCGCGACTAAATGTCCTCAGGCCTGGCCCAAAGGCCTTTAGTCGCGGTTGGCCTGGCCAACCGCGACTAAAGCCCCTCCCCTATATATACCACTCAGCCCACAGCACTTAGTCATTTGGTGCCACTTCTCTTCACAAACTTCACAAGGGGGTGTAGGGTTTGCTTTTGGCTCCTCTTATGCACACAAGGTGTTTGATGAAATGTCCCAAGAGCATGAAACAAACATGATATGAAGTGTCGGAGCCACACTTGATCGAGCTTCCTCATTTATTTTTTCCTCCTCGATCGCGGTTAGCAACAACTTGAACCTTTCATATATATGTGTCATTTATAAAATATGCATATGTGTGTAGTTCATTGTTTAATTTGTATTTAGTTTAACAAATGCATGATGGTTAATTATATATTTTGTATTATAATAATGCAGATGAATCGGCAATGGATGTACGCTAGCCGACTCTCCGGCGAATTCACTACGGGTTTGAAAGATTTCCTCGTAGTGGCTAATGCGAACAAGCAGGGGGGTTTTGTTATCTGTCCATGTGTTGACTGTAAGAATCAGAAGGGTTACTCTTCCTCAAGGGAAGTTCACCTGCACCTGATTCGGCATGGTTTCATGCCAAGCTATAATTGTTGGACCAAGCATGGAGAAAGAGGGGTTATAATGGAAGAAGATGAAGAAGGGGATGACATCGATGAGAGCTATCTTGATCATTTCGGTGATACTTTCATGGATGATGCTGAAGGTGGGGAAGGTGAAGGGGAAGGTGATCAAGAAGAGGCACGTGATGAGCCCGTTGATGATCTTGGTCGGACCATTGCTGATGCACGGAGTCGCTGCGAAACTGAAAAGGAGAGGGAGAATTTGGATCGCATGTTAGAGGATCACAGAAAGGCGCTGTACCCCGGATGCGATGATGGTCTGAAAAAGCTGGGCTGCACACTGGATTTGCTGAAATGGAAGGCACAGGCAGGTGTAGCTGACTCGGCATTTGAAAACTTGCTGAAAATGTTGAAGAATATGTTTCCAAAGAATAACGAGTTGCCCGCCAGTACGTACGAAGCAAAGAAGGTTGTCTGCCCTCTAGGTTTAGAGGTTCTGAAGATACATGCATGCATCAACGACTGCATCCTCTACCGCGGTGAATACGAGAATTTGAATGAATGCCCGGTATGCACTGCATTGCGTTATAAGATCAGAGGCGATGACCCTGGTGACGATGTTGAGGGCCAGAAACCCAGGAAGAAGGTTCCCGCCAAGGTGATGTGGTATGCTCCTATAATACCACGGTTGAAACGTCTGTTCAGGAACAAAGAGCATGCCAAGTTGTTGCGATGGCACAAAGAGGACCGTAAGTCGGACGGGGAGTTGAGACACCCCGCAGATGGAACGCAATGGAGAAAGATCGACAGAGAGTTTAAAGATTTTGCAGCTGACGCAAGGAACATAAGATTTGGTCTAAGTACAGATGGCATGAATCCTTTTGGCGAGCAGAGCTCCAGCCATAGCACCTGGCCCGTGACTCTATGCATCTACAACCTTCCTCCTTGGTTGTGCATGAAGCGGAAGTTCATTATGATGCCAGTGCTCATCCAAGGTCCGAAGCAACCCGGCAACGACATCGATGTGTACCTAAGGCCATTAGTTGATGAACTTTTACAGCTGTGGGGAAGACCTGGTGTCCGTGTGTGGGATGAGCACAAAGAAGAGGAATTTGACCTACGAGCGTTGCTTTTCGTAACCATCAACGATTGGCCTGCTCTTAGTAACCTTTCGGGACAGTCAAATAAGGGATACAATGCATGCACGCACTGCTTACATGAGACTGACAGTGTACATTTGCCAAATTGTAAGAAGAACGTGTACCTTGGGCATCGTCGATTTCTTCCGAAAAATCATCCAGTAAAAAAGAAAGGCAAGCATTACAACGGCAAGGCAGATCACCGGCCGAAGCCTGCGGAACGCACTGGTGCTGAGGTATTTGATATGATCAAGGATTTGAAAGTCATCTTTGGAAAGGGTCCTGGCGGACAATCAATTCCGAAGGGAGCTGACGGGCACGCACCCATGTGGAAGAAGAGAGTTATTAATTTCTACCCCATCTCGTTCATTGCCTGCACTATAAATATATATATTGTCCTAACTATCTTGTTGTGTACGCTATTATGCAGATTAAAGAAGCGGGAAATGCGAATAAGGCGCGTCCATGATGTTGGGTTCATTGACCCACAAATCGTTAATTCATATGTGTTAGAACGCCACCCCAAAGACGTGGAGGATGACCTGTGGCGGTTTCTTATAAAACAGGAACTCAAAAGTGATATTCTATTTCCTTACCATTTTGGGTGAGTGTTTCTGTCTTGAGCACATTCTCTTTTGTTTACTCCATGCATGGTATGTGGCTAATCGATGAGTTATGCATGACTGTGCATGTATCGTGTCCGCAGGTTCCACTGGATTCTGCTAGTAATTCAAATTCAGAACTCCACAGTTCTCGTCCACGACTCTCTGAATATGGATACGAAGCTTTGGGCCGACATGAGAAAAATGATGCAAAAGTAACTACTTTCATTCGTTTGCGCTCTATATCGATCGGCCTTTTTCGTTCATCATTTCCTAATATCAAGTAACTAATTAATAACTCTCTTGTTCATTTAATTTTCCTTGCCTCGTAGGGTTTGGAGACGGTTCGTAGATCAAAAGGTCGGTGAATTCAAAAAAGAGCTACATTTTAAAAGGGCAAAGGCTGCGACCGGGGATATTCAGCCACCGGGGACCAATCTATGTGGATACTATGTTTGTGAGAGGATCCGGAGATACACCACTGAGCGGCAGCCGTCTGAGAACAACATCAAGAGGAATAACCTCCGGACGACGCTTACTCCAGAAGCTCGCTTCCGACCACTTCAAGAGGAACTAGCTGGATGGTTGATGCGCGTAAATGTACACGTCCGTTGGGAACCCCAAGAGGAAGGTATGATGCGCACAGTGGCAAGTTTTCCCCCAGAAAGAAACCAAGGTTTAATCGAACCAGGAGGAGCCAAGAAGCACGTTGAAGGTTGATGGTCGCGAAATGTGATGCGGCGCAACACCAGGGATTCCGGCGCCAACGCGGAACCTGCACAACACAACCCAAGTACTTTGCCCCAACGGTGAGGTTGTCAATCTCACCGGCTTGCTGTAACAAAGGATTAAGCGTATCGAGTGGAAGATGTTTGCAAAGAAAATAGTAAAACACAATTGTAGATTGTATGCTATGTAAAGAATAGGACCGGGGTCCACAGTTCACTAGAGGTGTCTCTCCCATAAGATAAAAGCATGTTGGGTGAACAAATTACAGTCGGGCAATTGACAAATAGAGAAGGGCATAACAAGGCATATACATGATATGATAAATATAGTGAGATTTAATTGGGCATTACGACAAAGTACATAGACCGCCATCCAACTGCATCTATGCCTAAAAAGTCCACCTTCAGGTTATCATCCGAACCCCATTCAGTATTAAGTTGCTAAGCAACAGACAATTGCATTAAGTATGGTGCGTAATGTAATCGACAACTACATCCTTAGACATAGAATCAATGTTTTATCCCTAGTGGCAACAGCACATCACAACCTTAGAACTTTCTGTCACTGTCCCAGGTGTCAATGAAGGCATGAACCCACTATCGAGCATAAATACTCCCTCTTGGAGTTAAGAGTAAAAACTTGGCCAGAGCCTCTACTAATAACGGAGAGCATGCAAGATCATAAACAACACATAAACAATAGATTGATAATCACCATAACATAGTATTCGCTATCCATCGGATCCCGACAAACACAACATATAGAATTACAGATAGATGATCTTGATCATGTTAGGCAGCTCACAAGATCCAACAATGAAGCACAACAAGGAGAAGACGACCATCTAGCTACTGCTATGGACCCATGGTCCAGTGAACTACTCACTCATCACTCCGGAGGCGATCATGGCGATGAAGAGTCCTCCGGGAGATGAATCCCCTCTCCGGGGTGCCGGAGGCGATCTCTGAATCCCCGAGATGGGATTCGGCGGCGTCTCTGGAAGGTTTTCCGTATCGTGGCTCTCGGTACTGGGGGTTTCGCGACGGAGACTTTAAGTAGGCGGAAGGGCAACGCGGGGGCCACACGAGGGCCCGGGGGCAGGCCGGCGCGGCCAAGGCCTGGGCCGCGCCGCCCTGGCTGCCTCGTGGCCCCACTTCGTTATCTCTTCGGTCTTGGAAGCTTCGTGCAAAAATAGGACCCTGGGCGAAAGTTTCGTCCAATTCCGAGAATATTTCCTTACTAGGATTTCTGAAACCAAAAACAGCAGAAAACAGCTTCGGCATCTTGTTAATAGGTTAGTTTCAGAAAATGCATAAATATGACATATAATGTGCATAAAACATGTAGGTATCATCAATAAAGTAGCATGGAACATAAGAAATTATCGATACGTTGGAGACGTATCAGCATCCCCAAGCTTAGTTCTGCTCGTCCCGAGCAGGTAAAACGATAACAAAGATAATTTCTGAAGTGACATGCCATCATAATCTTGATCATACTATTTGTAAACATATGTAATGAATGCAGCGATCAAAACAAAAGTAATGACATGAGTAAACAAGTGAATCATAAAGCAAAGACTTTTCATGAATAGTACTTCAAGACAAGCATCAATAAGTCTTGCATAAGAGTTAACTCATAAAGCAATAAATCAAAGTAAAGGTGTTGAAGCAACACAAAGGAAGATTAAGTTTCAGCGGTTGCTTTCAACTTATAACATGTATATCTCATGGATATTGTCAACATAAAGTAATATAACAAGTGCAATATGCAAGTATGTAGGAATTAATGCACAGTTCACACAAGTGTTTGCTTCTTAAGGTGGAGGGAGATAGGTAAACTGACTCAACAATAAAAGTAAAAGACTGGTCCTTCAAGAGGAAAGCATCGATTGCTGTATTTGTGCTAGAGCTTTTATTTTGAAAACATGAAACAATTTTGTCAACGGTAGTAATAAAGCATATGAGTTATGTAAATTATATCTTACAAGTTGCAAGCCTCATGCATAGTATACTAATAGTGCCCGCACCTCGTCCTACTTAGCTTGGACTACCGGATCTTTGCATGCCATGTTTCAACCAAGTGTCACAAAGGGGTACCTCCATGCCGCCTGTACAAAGGTCTAAGGAGAAAGCTCGCATTTTGGATTTCTCGCTTTTGATTATTCTCAACTTAGACATCCATACCGGGACAACATGGACAACAGATAATGGACTCCTCTTAAATGCATAAGCATGTAGCAATGATTATTATTCTCATATGAGATTGAGGATATATGTCCAAAACTGAAACTTCCACCATGATTCATGGCTTTAGTTAGCGGCCCAATGTTCTTCTCTAACAATTTTGCATGCTCCAACCACTAAAATGATAGATCCTTCAGACAAGACGGACATGCATAGCAACTCACATGATATTCAACAATAGTTGATGGCGTTCCCCAGAAGCATGGTTATCGCACAACAAGCAACTTAATAAAAGATAAAGTGCATAAGTACATATTCAATACTACGATAGTTTTTAAGGCTATTTTGTCCCATGAGCTATATATTGCAAAGGTGAATGATGGAATTTTAAAGGTAGCACTCAAGCAATTTACTTTGGAATGGCGGAGAAATACCATGTAGTAGGTAGGTATGGTGGACACAAATGGCATAGTAGTTGGCTCAAGGATTTTGGATGCATGAGAAGTATTCCCTCTCGATACAAGGTTTAGGCTAGCAAGGTTATTTGAAGCAAACTCAAGGATGAACAGGTGCAGCAAAACTCACATAAAAGACATATTGTAAACATTATAAGACTCTACACCGTCTTCCTTGTTGTTCAAAACTCAATACTAGATATTATCTAGACCTTAGAGAGACCAAATATGCAAATCAAATTTTAGCAAGCTCTATGTATTTCTTCATTAATGGGTGCAAAGTATATGATGCAAGAGCTTAAACATGAGCACAACAAGTGCCAAGTATCACATTATCCAAGACATTTTAGAATTACTACATGTAGCATTTTCCAATTCCAACCATATAACAATTTAACGAAGGAGAAACTTCGCCTTGAACATTATGAGTAAAGCCTAAGGACACATGTGTCCATATGCAACAGCGGAGCGTGTCTCTCTCCCACAAAGTGAATGCTAGGATCCATCTTATTCAAACAAAAACAAAAACAAAAACAAACCGACGCTCCAAGTAAAGAACACAAGATGTGACTGAATAAAAATATAGTTTCAGGGGAGGAACCTGATGATGTTGTCGATGAAGAAGGGGATGCCTTGGGCATCCCCAAGCTTAGACGCTTGAGTCTTCTTAAAATATGCAGGGGTGAACCACGGGGGCATCCCCAAGCTTAGAGCTTTCACTCCTCTTGATCATAGTATATCATTCTCCTCTCTTGACCCTTGAAAACTTCCTTCACACCAAACTTCAAGCAAACTCATTAGAGGGTTAGTGCACAATTAATAATTCACATGTTCAGAGGTGGCACAATCATTTTTTCACTTCTACATTGCATAATGCTACTGGACATTAATGGATCAAAGAAATAAATCCAACATAGCAAAAGAGGCAATGCGAAATAAAAGGCAGAATCTGTCAAAAACAGAACAGTCCGTAAAGACGAATTTAAAGCTGGCACCAGACTTGCTCAAATGGAAAAACTCAAAACTAATGAAAGTTGCGTACATATCTGAGGATCACGCTCGTAAATTGGCAGATTTTTTCGAATTTTCTACAGGTCTGTGCCCAGATTCGTGACAGACAGCAATGCTGTTTCTGCGCAGCGATCCCAAATATAACATCAACTTTGACATAGAAACTTTACTTGGCACAAAAACATGATAAGGAGAGGTTGCTACAGTAGTAAACAACTTCCAAGACTCAACAAAACAAAAAATTGCTGTAGGTAAAAACATGGGTTGTCTCCCATAAGCGCTTTTCTTTAACGCCTTTCAGCTAGGCGCAGAAAGTGCAAATCAAGTAACATCGAGTAGAAGCATCAACATCATAACTTGTTCTAATAATAGAATCAAAAGGCAACTTCATTCTCTTTCTAGGGAAATGTTCCATACCTTTCTTGAGAGGAAATTGATATTTAATATTACCTTCCCTCATATCAATAACAGCACCAACGGTTCGAAGAAAAGGTCTTCCCAACACAATAGGACAAGATGCATTGCATTCGATATCCAAGACAACAAAATCAACGGGGACAAGGTTATTGTTAACCGTAATGTGCACATTATCAATCCTCCCCAAAGGTTTCTTTTTAACATTATCGGCAAGATTAACATCCAAATAACAATTCTTCAATGGTGGCAAGTCAAGCATATCATAAATCTTTTTAGGCATAACAGAAATACTTGCACCAAGATCACATAAAGCATTACATTCAAAGTCATTGAATTTCATTTTAATGATGGGCTCCCAACCATCTTCTAGCTTTCTAGGAATAGAAGTTTCAAGTTTTAGTTTCTCTTCTCTAGCTTTTATGAGAGCATTTGTAATATGTTTTGTAAAGGCTAAATTTATAGCACTAGCATTAGGACTTTTAGCAAGTTTTTGTAAGAACTTTATAACTTCAGAGATGTGGCAATCATCAAAATCTAAATCATTATGAGCTACAGCAATGGGATCATTGTTCCCAAGGTTGGAAAAAATTTCAGCAGTTTTATCACAAGCAGTTTCAGCAGTTTTAGCAATTTCAGGCAGTTTTGTTCGCTTTGCACTAGGAGTAGAAACATTGCCAACACCAATTATATTACCATTGATAGTAGGAGGTGCAGCAACATGTGGAGAATTAGCATTACTAGTGGTGGTAATAGTCCAAACTTTAGCTACATTATTCTCTTTAGCTAGTTTTTCATTTTCTTCTCTATCCCACCTAGCACGCAGTTCAGCCATTAATCTTATATTCTCATTAATTCTAACTTGGATGGCATTTGCTGTAGTAGTAATCTTATTATCAATATCATTATTAGGCATAACTTTCAATTTTAAAAGATTAACATCAGAGGCAAGTCTATCAACTCTAGAAGCAATAGTATCAATTTTATCAAGCTTTTCCTCAACAGATTTGTTAAAAGCAGTTTGTGTACTAATAAATTCTTTAAGCATGGCTTCAAGACCAGAGGGTACATTCCTATTATTGTTGTAAGAATTCCCATAAGAATTACCATAACCATTACCATTAGCAGAAGGATATGGCCTATAGTTATTACCGAGTTGTTCCTATAAGCATTGTTGTTGAAATTATTATTTTTAATGAAATTCACATCAACATTTTCTTCTTGAGCAACCAATGAAGCTAAAGGAACATTATTTGGATCAACATTAGATCTACCATTCACAAGCATAGACATAATCACATCAATCTTATCACTCAAGGAAGAGGTTTCTTCAACAGAATTTACCTTCTTACCTTGTGGAGCTCTTTCCGTGTGCCATTCAGAGTAATTTATCATCATATCATCAAGAAGTTTTGTAGCCGCCCCCAAAGTGATGGACATAAAGGTACCTCCAGCAGCTGAATCCAATAAATTCCGCGAAGAAAAATTTAGTCCTGCATAGAAGGTTTGGATGATCATCCAAGTAGTCAGTCCATGGGTTGGGCAATTCTTTACCAAAGTTTTCATTCTCTCCCATGCTTGAGCAACATGTTCAGTATCTAATTGCTTAAAATTCATTATGCTACTTCTCAAAGATATAATTTTAGCGGGAGGATAATATCTACCAATAAAAGCATCCTTGCATTTAGTCCATGAATCAATACTATTCTTAGGCAAAGATAGCAACCAATCTTTAGCTCTTCCTCTTAATGAGAAAGGAAACACTTTCAATTTAATAATATCACCATCTACATCTTTATACTTTTGCATTTCACAAAGTTCAACAAAATTATTGAGATGGGCAGCAGCATCATCAGAACTAGCACCAGAAAATTGATCTCTCATGACAAGATTTAGTAAAGCAGGTTTAATTTCAAAGAATTCTGCTGTAGTAGCAGGTGGAGCAATAGGTGTGCATAGGAAATCATTATTATTTGAATTTGTGAAGTCACACAACTTAGTATTTTCAGGGGTATTCATTTTAGCAACAGTAAATAAAGCAAACTAGATAAGGTAAATGCAAGTAACTAATTTTTTTTTGTGTTTTTGATATAGAGAGCAAGACAATAAATAAAGTAAAACTAGCAACTAATTTTTGTGTGTTTTGTTTAGGTGCAGCAAACAAAGTAGTAAATAAAATAAAGCAAGACAAAAACAAAGTAAAGAGATTGAGAAGTGTAGACTCCCCTTGCAGCGTGTCTTGATCTCCCGGCAACGGCGCCAGAAAATAGGCTTGATGCGCGAATGTACACGTCCGTTGGGAACCCCAAGAGGAAGGTATGATGCGCACGTGGCAAGTTTTCCCTCAGAAAGAAACCAAGGTTTAATCGAACCAGGAGGAGCCAAGAAGGACGTTGAAGGTTGATGGTCGCGAAATGTGATGCGGCGCAACACCGGGGATTCCGGCGCCAACGCGGAACCTGCACAACACAACCCAAGTACTTTGCCCCAACGAAACAGTGAGGTTGTCAATCTCACCGGCTTGCTGTAACAAAGGATTAAGCGTATCGAGTGGAAGATGTTTGCAAAGAAAATAGTAAAACACAATTGCAGTAGATTGTATGCTATGTAAAGAATAGGACCGGGGTCCACAGTTCACTAGAGGTGTCTCTCCCATAAGATAAAAGCATGTTGGGTGAACAAATTACAGTCGGGCAATTGACAAATAGAGAAGGGCATAACAATGCATATACATGATATGATAAATATAGTGAGATTTAATTGGGCATTACGACAAAGTACATAGACCGCCATCCAACTGCATCTATGCCTAAAAAGTCCACCTTCAGGTTATCATCCGAACCCCATTCAGTATTAAGTTGCTAAGCAACAGACAATTGCATTAAGTATGGTGCGTAATGTAATCGACAACTACATCCTTAGACATAGAATCAATGTTTTATCCCTAGTGGCAACAGCACATCACAACCTTAGAACTTTCTGTCACTGTCCCAGGTGTCAATGAAGGCATGAACCCACTATCGAGCATAAATACTCCCTCTTGGAGTTAAGAGTAAAAACTTGGCCAGAGCCTCTACTAATAACGGAGAGCATGCAAGATCATAAACAACACATAAACAATAGATTGATAATCACCATAACATAGTATTCGCTATCCATCGGATCCCGACAAACACAACATATAGAATTACAGATAGATGATCTTGATCATGTTAGGCAGCTCACAAGATCCAACAATGAAGCACAACAAGGAGAAGACGACCATCTAGCTACTGCTATGGACCCATAGTCCAGGGGTGAACTACTCACTCATCACTCCGGAGGCGATCATGGCGATGAAGAGTCCTCCGGGAGATGAATCCCCTCTCCGGCAGGGTGCCGGAGGCGATCCCGAATCCCCGAGATGGGATTCGCGGCGGCGTCTCCGGAAGGTTTTCCGTATCGTGGCTCTCGGTGGGGGTTTCGCGACGGAGACTTTAAGTAGGCGGAAGGGCAACGCGGGGGCCACACGAGGGCCCCGGGGCAGGCCGGCGCGGCCAAGGCCTGGGCCGCGCCGCCCTAGCCCCTGGCTGCCTCGTGGCCCCACTTCGTTATCTCTTCGGTCTTCTGGAAGCTTCGTGCAAAAATAGGACCCTGGGAGAAAGTTTCGTCCAATTCCGAGAATATTTCCTTACTAGGATTTGAAACCAAAAACAGCAGAAAACAGCAACTGGCTCTTCGGCATCTTGTTAATAGGTTAGTTCCAAAATGCATAAATATGACATATAATGTGCATAAAACATGTAGGTATCATCAATAAAGTAGCATGGAACATAAGAAATTATCGATACGTTGGAGACGTATCATGGTTCAGAGAAGTCATCGATCCTAGAGGAGAACACTATGTAGAGGACGTAGAACTTTATATGCACTAAATATGTATGGAAACTTGTTCAAAATTGTATATGGTCATCCGATATTGAATATATATTGTATATTCCTCTTGAATTCTTTTTGGTTCTAATTTCAAATTTGTTTGAAATTGTACATTCATATGCATGTATGTAGTACGGTAGAATATGTGAAACTCCTTCAAAATTAAAACCCAAAAGAAATAAAACAATACAAATTAAAAAGAAACCAGATTTAGGGGGAGGGGGGCTAAACCCTAAACCCTGCGGAGGCCTTTAGTCGCGGTTGGCCAAGAACCGCGACTAAAGGTCCTCCGCCCTGGCGCTGCCTCCCCACGTGGACGGGCCTTTAGTCGCGGTTAAGAAGGCGAAAAGAATTTAGTCGCGCCTAATTGGTCGCGGTTGCGCCGCGACTAATAGCTTGCCAACCGCGACCAAAGGCCATTTTTCTACCAAACACACCCCTTCACGTATATAAGTGGGTCTCCACATTGCAATCAGACAAGAGAATCATTTTCTCCATTCCTTTGTGTCTCTTCTCTCAATACTACAACACGTTATCAGCACGTAGATTCTACCAAGAGCATTTTTCACAAAATTGTTGAAGTCTGTGCATAGAGCGCATTTGATCTCATCGATTAATTGAAGATGATTGTCTCGGGGAGCAAGTCGTCGCTGGACATGGAAATTGACCACGATCGAAGGATACATACATGGAGAAGAAAAATCGATCGGCATAGATCACTTAGCATGCAACTGCATGCACCCATACAATCTTTGCATCGGTTTTGATTGAGATTAGTAAACTAATAGTTGAACTATCTCTTTTCTGTCTGCTACTCGGCGTATAGGCACAACGACCCCGACAAACAAGCATGCACAAGACGGTTGCTTCCTGGAACAAGGCAGCAAATATCCTCGGACCATGCGCGGCCTCAACTCTGCGGCTGCAGGCTACAGGCCACTACGAACCAACGCGGCGTGGCGGCGGCAGCCCTCCTCTCGCCATGCACCAGCGATCCTAGGCGCGGTGGTTTCTCCGTCAATAGCCTTCCGATCGGACCAGGCGGAGTGCACATGGCCCCGACCACTGACTCGGCCTCTTCCCGTAGAGACGCGCGGCCTCGGTCCCGTCTCCCAGCGGCACTGCCACCAGTGGCGGTGGCGGTCACCATCCCATGGCGCGGCACTGCCCGGCCCTCGCCGGCACAGACTCCGCGCGGCAACTCGTGGAGGTACGAGCCGGTGGTGACGGCCAACCGCGGCGGTGCGGCCTTCTCCGTGACGGTGAAGGTCACTTGCCCTTGGCGCGGTGAGAGCGGATGCTTGAGGCGAGGCCTGGCCGGCGGCAACGCCCGGCCACGGTGGTCGACCGAGGACCGCATGTCACGGAGGCTACGCCCGACCACGGCGTTCTTCCTGGAAACCACTGGCGCGGTGGGATCCAAGCGGCCGACAGCGGCAAGCCACTCTCGACACCGGCGGCGGTTACCAAAATCTCCTCATGGGATGGAACCGCACGGGAGAAGGATGGATAATCCTATCTATTTGGCAATTTTGCAAATCAACCCATGAATTCTTGGTAATACCAAAATTCCATGGAATTTCTGGTTCACCACCAGATTTTTCAGATCTTGAGGTCTACCTCTTGTACTTACAGAAATTGCAATTGAGTCTCGTTGGACTCTTGCTATTTCAGCAGTTTGACCATGAGTTTATTGTTATTTGCGAGGCTTGAGAGCAAATATGCATACATTGGTCCTGCTGAATTGCATAATAATTAATTATGCATTATTTTACGCATGTAAAATGACGTATGTATTACATGGGTAATACTGTTGCAAAGCAATATGGTGGCTCCATTATTCTTATAGAATATAGAATTTGCTTGCAAATTTGAAAAACATCAGGTAACCAAGTGTATGACACTTGCATAACTATGTCAAGTTTATACTTGTCAATTAGAAGGTAATTGATATGTAGCATCTACTACATAATTGTAGATTATGCACCGTTACCTTAAGGTCTAAATTATGTCATTATGACATAATGACCCCTTCAATTTTGCACACAACTTATGGATTGCATGATGGCAATGAATTTATTTCGTTCACAACTGCGAGGTCTACACCGCCATGTGGTGATTACCTTCAATGTGTTTTAATTAACACAAGGTTGTGAGAAGTACCATAAGAGTGAGATCTACACTACTTAGTAGTGATTATCTCCATGTGTTTTAAGCAAAAAATGAAGGCGCAGTAGTTATGGCATGGTATCATAGCAACGAAATAATTTTCGTTTAAAACTATGATGTCTACACATCTGGTGACTATCTTGATGTAGTTTTTCCAAATGCTTCGCAACTTCATAGCATTTGTCATTGGTTGTGACTTTAGTGTCACGTACTCCATCAAATGTGGAACCAAGACATTGGCGACGATAACATCGCCATGTTATGCTATGAAGAGAATTATGCAAAATACTTGCATAATTTGGTGATTACCTTCCATGCAAACACAACTTATGAGACGCCATCATAGCTACGAATTAATTTTCAGGCACAACTGAGAGGTTTAACACCATTTTGTGGTGATTACCTTCATGTGTTATAAATAACATAAGGTTGTGGAGGCTATGATCGATGAGAATGTCCATAAGAGTGAGGCACCACTAGGTGGTTGACTACCTCCATGTGTTTTAAGGAAATTAAAGGTTTGTCCCTTTTGTGGTGACTAACTTTAATTTGAAGATCTACACCACATTGTGGTGTTCTTGTGGAAGGCTTGACCTATATGGGTCACTACGAATCACCATGACCATGATTATGCTCAGCCATAGCATTTTCATCCTACTTGATGGTAAATTGAATATTTCATGCATCATATGGCTGACCTTTCTCGAAAGGTAGTGCGATGAGATGACATTATGTGGGAGTAATCATTTAACATGGGTCCTGGACATTGATGATTTTGTCGACCCGTGGCCATGTCGCCACAGAAACTCCACATGTAGATAATGTCATGGCTATTTATAAGATAGCATAATCGCAATGACTCGATTCTCAAATTGAGTATTTAAATGGATGGTGAATATCCATTGTCCCTTTTGGGACCCACCCCCCTCGAGGAGATATATTGTTATAAGCGTAACACGAATGATTATTGATTCGTGTTTGGGACTGCAAGTCCGTTAAGGCTTATACGTCTTTTGCCTATAAATCAACATTGGGTTGAGATTATATGATAAGGCTATTTCGGATACATATCTGATTGTAAGTCCTTATTGCACTTTACATTCTCCTATGATGGTGAATATAAATACCATTTTTATTTCAGGGTGAAAATATGATGAACTTCTTATGAAGGATCGTCATGTTCAATGGGTGTTATACCATTGTCTAAAATTCATGCTTCCGCTCTTAGTGCTAAGAAAATTAGTGGTTAAAAACCGCGGAGAGTTGAATGTAAAGTGAAGGCAAAATGACAAATAAAAATGAAGTATATATCTCAAAAGGGAATGGATCATTTAAGAGAAATGATCGCAATGACAACATTGTTTGTCAAAGGGGTGGTAGTACGAAATATCGTACCAATGGTTACCAATATGTCAAGTATTGGATTGAATCATATCACCAACTCCTTATCGGAGAAGTAAATGAGTTCAATGGGATAAGATTGAAGTTCAATGATACGTCCAAAACGTATCTACTTTCCCGAACACTTTTGCTATTGTTTTGCCTCTAATTTGTGTATTTTGGATACAACTAATACGGACTAACGCTGTTTTCAGCAGAATTGCTCTGGTGTCTCGTTTTTGTGCAGAAATCCAACTTTCGGGAAAATCCTCGAATTTCTTCAGATGGCCCTATTTTACCAAAATATTGACGGAGCCAGAAGGGCAAAGGAGGTGGAGGCCCGAGGGCCCCACACCATGGCGGCGCGGCCCAGGGGGCCGCGCGGCCCTATGGTGTGGCCCCCTCGGCCGGCCTCCGACGCCCCCTTCGGACTACTTATTGGTTTCGACCAAAACGCACGGGAGAAGTCGAAGTCGCCGAAACCCTAGAGCCGCCACATCGCGAAACTCCGTCGCGGGAGCCAGAAGTCTCCGTTCTGGCACTCCGCCGGGACGGGGAATTGGAGGAGATCTTCACCGCCATCACCGCCAACGCCTCTCCATCGACCAGCCATGTTTCCCCCATCCATGTGTGAGTAATTCCCCCTCTGTAGGCTGAAGGGGATGGTAGGGATTGGATGAGATTGGTCATGTAATAGTCATAAGATTGTTAGGGCATAGTGCCTAGTATCCGTAGATGTCACTTTTATGATATTGTTGCAACTTGTTATGCTTAATGCTTGTCACTAGGGCCTGAGTGCCATGATCTCAGATCTGAACATGTTATTGATTCATGAAGATATTCGTTGTTTATGATCTTACCTGCAAGTTGTATACACATGTCGCTGTCCGGAACCAATGGCCCCGAAGTGACAGAAATCGGGACAACCGGAGGGGATGGTAGTGATGTGAGGATCACATGTGTTCACGGAGTGTTAATGCTTTGCTCCGGTACTCTATTAAAAGGAGTACCTTAATATCCAGTAGTTTCCCTAGAGGCCCGGCTGCCACCGGCTGGTAGGACAGAAGATGTTGTGCAAGTTTCTCATTGCGAGCACGTACGACTAAATATGGAACACATGCCTATTGATTGATTAGTACTTGGATACCGTTTTATTATTATCTGCAAATGCCCATGCTTTGATTGTTACATGAGTTTCTCTCATCCATGCAACGCCCGTTAAATCCGTCCTGTGCCTACAGTATTTTAATCCTGTTGTTTACTAAAATCACTACGCTGTCTTTATTTCTTCTGCTGTTATTTATTTATTTCCACTGCCATAAAACTGTTACTACGATAAACTCTTGCGAGCAAGTCTGTTTCCAGGTGCAGCTGAATTGACAACTCTGTTAAGGCTTACAAGTATTCTTTGTCTCCCCTTGTGTCGAATCAATAAATTGGGTAATACTTCCCTCGAAGACTGTTGCGATCCCCTATACTTGTGGGTCATCAAGACTATTTTCTGGCGCCGTTGCCGGGGAGCATAGCTTTATTTGGAAGTTCACTTGGATTGATATTGTTCGCTGCAAATTCTCCATTATGGGTAAACCTCGCGATACTAAGATCGCCATATTACCATCCACTACAAGAAAAGGTACAACTCTTAGTACCTCTGCTGCTCTTGATTCACCATCTGTGATTGATAAACTTGTTTCACCGCCACATGCTTCACGTGCTGGTACTTCTGCTGAATCTGAAAATTCTCATAATATTGATAATGTTTCTGCTGTGCTTGATGATAGTGGTTCATTGGGATCTTTTCTAGATGCTACAATTGCTAAGTCTAGACAAATTGAAAATACTGAAACTCCTAATGCCACTACACCTGTTAAATCACCTGAACTTGATTATTCTAGTGATGATCCTGATGAAGATTATGTAGAGCTTGATGATGATTTTATTGAAAAATGCAATGCTACTACTGATGCAAGAAAAATTAAAAAGTTGCTTGCAGAACATGCTGTTAGATATAAACCATCTCCTGATCCTAAATTTGCCACATCTCCTATAAACATTAGGGATAAAGATTATGATTTTTCTCTTGATCTATCTCATATAGCTATTGTTGAGAAAACACCCTTTTGTGGTACTGAAAAAGAAAGTGCTGTTGAACACCTGACTGAGTTATCTACTCTTAGTGGCGTGTTTTCTGATGATGTCAAGATGCGTACTTATTTTGTCGCTAAAATTTTTCCTTTCTCATTAAAGGATGATGCTAAAACTTGGTATAATAATTTGCCTCCTGGTTCTATTAAAAGTCCAACTGATTTGCGTGATGTTTTCTTTCGAAAATACTTTCCTGCTAGTGCTCAACATGCTGCTTTGCAGAGAATTTATAATTTTGACCAGGAAGATGGAGAGAAATTGCCTGAGGCTTGGGCTAGATTTTGTTCTCTTATTAGAGCTCAGCCTGACCATGATTTAGAAAAGCATGATTTACTTGATATATTTTATAGTGGACTAACTATTGAGTCTAGGGCATACCTGGATAGTTGTGCTGGTTGTGTTTTCAGGAAAAGAACTCCAGACGACGCTGAAGAATTATTGGCTAAAATAGGCCGGAATCATGATGATTGGTCTACACCTGAACCAACCCCGACACCGATAGTGAAGAAGAGGGGTATGATTAAATTAAATGATGAAGATATGAGGGAAGCCAAGAAGTCTCTTAAAGAGAAGGGTATTAAACCTGAAGATGTGAAGAATTTACCTCCTATAGAAGATATATGTGAGACGATTCCCCCTTCATCCATGATTGAGGTACACTCGCTTCAACACTTTACAAGGGAAGATATTCCGTATTCAAAATCTCCTGCTCAATGCTTAGATGAATTTGATAATTATATTGTTAAGCAAGAAAACTTTAATATGAGAGTAGAGAATCATTTAATGGAAAATTCCCGAGCTATTAGTGAATTGCATGATATTGTGGAGAGAACCTCCAATGATGTTAAGATACTTGTTAAACATTTTCAAATGGTTCAAACTCAAATTGATCAACTTACTAAAGTGCAAAATGACTTGTTGGGAAATAATTCTAAAGAAAAACATGCTTGTGAAGTAACAACTAGAGGTGGTGCTTCTACCCAGGATCCTCTATATCCTGAAGGGCATCCCAAAAGAGTTGAACAAGATTCTCAACTAATTAAAACTAGTGCTCCATCTAAGAAAAAGAAAAAGAAACATAAGAATGTTGTAGAATCCTCTGAACCTGTTAATGATCCTAATAGTATTTCTATTTCTGATGCTGAAACTGAAAGTGGTAATGAACATGAGGAAGATAATGATAAGAATGATGCTCCTGATAAAGAAGAAATTGAAAAAGAACCTGAAAAGCCTGCTAAAAATAAAAAGTACACTAAAGAAGACTTTATTACTGAGAAGCATGGTAATGAAAGAGAACCTTGGGTTCAAAAGCAAATGCCTTTTCCTGCTAAGAAACTAAAATCAAAGGAGGAGGAACATTATAATAAATTTTGTGATTGGATGAAACCTTTATTTTTGCAAATCCCTTTGACTGATGCTATTAAATTGCCTCCTTATTCAAAGTATATGAAAGATATTGTTACTAACAAAAGGAAAGTCCCCAATGAGGAAATTTCCACTATGCTCGCTAATTACTCCTTCAATGGTAAGATTCCAAAGAAGTTGGGCGACCCAGGTATACCGACTATTCCTTGTTCCATCAAGAATAATTATGTTAGAACTGCTCTATGTGATTTGGGAGCAGGTGTGAGTGTGATGCCTTTTTCTCTTTATAAGAGACTTGATTTAGATAAATTGATACCTACTGATATATCTTTGCAAATGGCTGATAAATCTACTGCTATTCCTGTTGGTTTATGTGAAAATGTTCATGTTCAAGTTACTCAGCATTGCTTGATATTAACTGATTTTGTTGTGTTGGAAATGCCTGAAGATGATAATATGTCCGTTATTCTTGGAAGACCCTTTCTTAATACTGCAGGGGCTGTTATTGATTGCAATAAAGGCATGGTTACTTTCAATGTTGATGATAAGGAACACACTGTCTATTTTCCCAAGAGGATTGATAAAGTATGTGGAGTCAATACAATTTTTAATGTGAAAACTATCAAAGTGGGATCCATTGATTGTCCTATATATGAGCCTAAAGAAGAATATCAAACTCTTGTGATTGGATCCATATCAATTCAATATAAGGTAACATGATTGATTTGAGGTTTATTTCTTCTTATGTCATATAAAATTTATTTGATATAGCAAGACTTGATCAACCTTGTTAACAAGTATATTTTATTGCATAAAAGAGCTAAACAACACTTCTTTCTTTCTTTCTCCTTCCACCTATTTTACTTGCTGTAGCACTTTTGTTTTGCAATATGCTCTAGTCATTTAAGATTTTAGAAATCATTTTCCTGCGCAGTAATCATTAATTTAATACCTAGAAATGTGCATTTTTCAAAGTTCTCTAAAAATTACAAAAATTACACCGTTGGTCCTATTTTTCGATGAGGCACCTGGGAGCACCAGAGGATGACCTGTGGGGCACCAGGGGGTGCCACACCAGGCCGGCGCGCGGCCAGGGGGCCGCGCCACCATGTGGTGTGGGCCACCCCTTGCCCCACTTCATCATCTCTTCCTCCCAGCACCTTCTCTCTCCCGAAAAAGCTCGTACCAAGTTTCTCTCACTCGTGTTTCTGCTCAAGAACTCGCGATTTTTCGATCTCCTTGCTCAGCCCAGATTTCTGTTTGAAATTTGGCACATTTACTCCTTGGTATGTGACTCCTTTGATTGTCCAATTAGAATTTCATTTGGTTGAGTATATCTTGAATATTTTGCTGCTATAGATAACATGTTTAGTGAGCTTGCATGCTTGTTCTAAGTGGAAGAAATTAGTTTTGATGCATGTTTAGTACTCTAGCAAGTTCCTATAGTAGTTCCCTTCAATTACATACCTTGAAATCAAATTTTATAATGATTGTTGAAAATTTCAGAAAATGGAAGGAGGTGTGCCCCAATTGAACCAAGAAGAGTTGGAGGTACAGCACGTTATGAGAGTCCATCGTGAAGAGGGAGTATACCCCTCTTATTACCCATGCACGGACTTTATGCGGAATGCAGGAATCCTGCAAGATGTGCAAACACTAATTTCCAATGCAGGATTGGGAAATTTTGCTGTTGGTGAACCTCACCAATATGCTAAACTAACGGTGTCGGTTGTGCAGGATTTCGAGTTTCACCGGTCTCGAACTGACCCCATGGTCCGGTATAAAATTTATAACAAAACCATTGACTTGCCTTTCAGTGATTTTTGCACAGCGATTAGAGTGCCGCAGTGGGGATCCTGCGAGAAGATCAGGGGAACACCGCGGGAGCTCTCAGATCTTTATACAAGGATTTGTAATGGGAGGAGCTTCTCCAATGATGGTGGTAAGATTAGTAGCATTCAACATCCAGCCATCCGCTACTTTGCCTATTTCATTACAAAGTGCGTTCTTGCAAGAAGGACTGGAGGTAAATTATCTGTCCCAGACTTGGCTTTCTTAGCTGCTGCTTTGCAACAGGATAGGACTTATAATTTGGGTGCTTTAATAGCTTGTAGACTTGCTACTAACCGTGAGAAAGGAGGAATTTGTGGAGGTCTTATTGCCTCTCGCTTATTAGCTATGCATGGTGTAGGTCCTCACCATTTAGATATTCCGCTTTCTATAGAGAAACTTGATGTTTTCTCCATGATTAGACATGAGTTTATTTCAGATGCATCTAGTTTGAACAACCTGCATTATAGGATAACTTTGTATAAGAAAAGTTGGAGTATAACTAAGAAAATTGAAAAATTAGTACGCTTGCCTGCACCTGCTTTGTTTAACCTTG
Organism: Lolium multiflorum; assembly: GCA_030979885.1. Classification (NCBI taxonomy): domain Eukaryota; kingdom Viridiplantae; phylum Streptophyta; class Magnoliopsida; order Poales; family Poaceae; genus Lolium; species Lolium multiflorum. The sequence continues at coordinate 76,305,976 of CM061753.1, read as the reverse complement.
ATGCCAGGGACGGGTGGTCGATCACAGAAAATGAGCTACATAGAAAGAGAAAGCCGTCGTGCGAGGGAAGATGTGGAGGAGACCGAGGAGCATCCCGACTCTTCATCCGATGCAGCAAGCTCCTCATATCAACATCATGGTCATGTGGAGCCTCCACGATATTCTTCTGCGCAGGGGCCCTATTACCACTCCATGTATGATCCACCGGCGTGGAACTCCGACCCTCGTTGGGAATGAACTCCACTTAGGCCAAAAGCCTAAGCTTGGGGGGAGGTATACCGGCATCACTCATTATTTGCATATTATGGTTGCTGGATACTTGTACATATTTGTTTAGTCTCTAGAGTGGTTTTCTAATGAGAGGGAGATGATATTTGGGGAAGTGCTGTCCAAAAACAGATTCTGTGCTGTTACCAAAAAAATTCGTACGCACAGCCAGAACGTTATTTTGAGTTGCCAATTTTTATCATGTTCCCCAGGTTGTTATCTAACTTTAATTAGTTGAACAATTTTTGGTCTGAGCAATGGAAGATTTTTGTTAAATTCGATTTCTGTACTGCTGTCAGGATTTGGCAGATTTCTGTCATCCTGCTTTTCTGTGTTTCTGTTAGTTTGCATTCTTTTGTTTTCACTTTGTTTCTTTCCTAAAACACAAAAAGACCAAAAATATTTCTGTTGTTTCTCTTCACCATTTGTTTATTTAGTTCCTTGCTCTTAGTTTACTTTATTTGCTATCGTTAGTTTGCTATAAGAAAACCCAAAAAGATTTTGCTTTGTTTGCTTGTTTTCTTTCGTGCTTGTTTCTAATTCGAAAACACCAAAAATATTTGCTGTTCTTCTTTGGTTTGTAAAGTTCATCATGAGTTCAATGGTCTTCGGTGGCTGGAGCGTGGTTTTCATTTCATATTATCCAAGCTACACAAGTGAAAAGGCAATAATGACGATCTACGACAATCTGATTGTGGTGAGAGGCTGGTATGAACTCTATTTGCTTTCATTTTTGTACATATACTCATCCATATGATCATGCTTAGTTGGTTCATGTGAGGTATATGTTATTTGAGAAAGTCTAGTAGTTCATGATCTCTCATGTTTAGTTCCAATTTATTAATATGAGTAGCATGTCATGGATGTTTGCTTGCATTGTTTTATTCATAAGTAAGTATGGCATTGTGGTATCCTCCTCTGAATAATTCATTTATATCGACTTGGCACATGCTCACGCATGCGTATGACTGAACAAAAAGTCAATTAAGCCTCGATGATTTATATCGCTTCAGAGTTATTGTATCACTTTTATGCCTCCGCTAATTTATTTTGCCGCAAGCATGATTATGACAGTTACTGCTCTCTTGATTTGTCGCTCCCTAGTCTTTTGCTAGCCTTCACTTGTACTGAGCGGGAACGCAGCTCGTGCTTCCAAACACCTGAAAACCAAGTTGTTCCAAAAGTGTCCACCGTAAATACCTATGCATGGCATTTCAAACCATTCCAAGTAAATTCTCATGCGCTACCTTTAAAACCTTCAAAATGCTTCTCAATTTGTGTTAATGTTTCATAGCTCATGAGGAAGTATGTGGTGTTTAGCTTTCAACCTTGTCATTTACTTTTGACGGACTCTCATATGGACTAGTGGCACATCCGCTTATCCAATAATTTTGCAAAAAGAGCTGGCAATGGGATTCCCAGTCCCGAATTAATTAACTTAAATAGACACTCCTCCATGGTTTGTGATTGTTGGACGGCACCGAAGGATTCGGTTAGCCATGGCTTGTGTAAGCAAAGGTTGGGGGAGTGTCATCATCATAATAAAACTTAAATAAAAAGGCACTCCTTCACGGTATGTGATTGTTGGCAGGCACCCGAGGATTCGGTTAGCCATGGTTTGTGAAAGAAAGGTTGGAAGTAGTGCCACCAAAAAAAAAAAATGGGAGCCGCTCTTGTGAGTCCGGTTGATGAGGTAGTTAGTGTACCCATTACCATTCGTTGACAACAACACACACCTCTCAAAATAATTTTACTCCTGCTTTACAAATGAAAAGCTCTAGCGCATGTTAATCCCTGCTTCCCTCTGCGAAGGGTCAATCTTTTACTTTTATGTTGTGTCTCCATTCTTTCTTTGAGCACTATCTTGAGAGCACAACTGTCATTCTTAGTATAATATGCTTGTCTCAAAATATGATTGATTGTGGTATAACTTTGATGCTTTTATTTTTGACAATCACTACTTCTAGTCTTTCCATGAACTCAAGAGGTGCCTCGGCATTTATGTTTTGCCGATCAAATACAGGCAAGCGAGATACCACTTTATCATACTCTCTTATGAACATTGCAATCCTGCTTATATACATGATTCATGGTGCTTATTATTAATTGTTGGTACCTCTCCATGATTGACATAGCTGTTGGATGATCTTATTTGCATGTGTCTCATTATGAACTGCTTAAGTATTAGCCATAGCATGAGAATATATACATCATATGAGCAAATGTGTTCGTGAAAGTTCTTTTATCGCTCAGTTGTTAACTGAATTGCTTGAGGACAAGCAATAAGCTAAGCTTGGGGGGAGTTGATACGTCCAAAACGTATCTACTTTCCCGAACACTTTTGCTATTGTTTTGCCTCTAATTTGTGTATTTTGGATACAACTAATACGGACTAACGCTGTTTTCAGCAGAATTGCTCTGGTGTCTCGTTTTTGTGCAGAAATCCAACTTTCGGGAAAATCCTCGGAATTTCTTCAGATGGCCCTATTTTACCAAAATATTGATGGAGCCAGAAGGGCAAAGGAGGTGGAGGCCCGAGGGCCCCACACCATATGGCGGCGCGGCCCAGGGGCCGCGCGGCCCTATGGTGTGGCCCCTCGGCCGGCCTCCGACGCCCCTTCGGACTACTTATCGCCCTCGACCTAAAAACGCACGGGGAGAAGTCGAAGTCGCCAGAAGCCGCCACATCGCGAAACTCCGTCGCGGGAGCCAGAAGTCTCCGTTCGGCACTCCGGGACGGGGAATTGGAGGAGATCTTCACCGCCATCACCGCCAACGCCTCTCCATCGACCAGCCATGTTTCCCCCATCCATGTGTGAGTAATTCCCGCTGTAGGCTGAAGGGGATGGTAGGGATTGGATGAGATTGGTCATGTAATAGTCATAAGATTGTTAGGGCATAGTGCCTAGTATCCGTAGATGTCACTTTTATGATATTGTTGCAACTTGTTATGCTTAATGCTTGTCACTAGGGCCCGAGTGCCATGATCTCAGATCTGAACATGTTATTGATTCATGAAGATATTCGTTGTTTATGATCTTACCTGCAAGTTGTATACACATGTGTCCGGAACCAATGGCCCCGAAGTGACAGAAATCGGGACAACCGGAGGGGATGGTAGTGATGTGAGGATCACATGTGTTCACGGAGTGTTAATGCTTTGCTCCGGTACTCTATTAAAAGGAGTACCTTAATATCCAGTAGTTTCCCTAGAGGCCCGGCTGCCACCGGCTGGTAGGACAGAAGATGTTGTGCAAGTTTCTCATTGCGAGCACGTATGACTAAATATGGAACACATGCCTATTGATTGATTAGTACTTGGATACCGTTATTATTGCAAATGCCCATGCTTTGATTGTTACATGAGTTTCTCTCATCCATGCAACGCCCGTTAAATCCGTCCTGTGCCTACGTATTTTAATCCTCTGTTTACTAAAATCACTCTGCTGTCTTTATTTCACTTCTGTTATTTCGCTATTTCCACTGCCATAAAACTGTTACTACTGATAAACTCTTGCGAGCAAGTCTGTTTCCAGGTGCAGCTGAATTGACAACTCCGCTGTTAAGGCTTACAAGTATTCTTTGTCTCCCCTTGTGTCGAATCAATAAATTGGGTAATACTTCCCTCGAAGACTGTTGCGATCCCCTATACTTGTGGGTCATCATTCAACTTCAAAGGAACAACCAGAAATATTCTGGTACTGTAGAAGGAAAACGAACTCCGCTACAGTGATGATATACTTGTGGATGGTTATTCCCAAGATGTCCTGGAGATCTCGTGTAGTCTCCTGGTTATCCCAAATATCATTAGCCTATAATTGTACTACTACATGTAGTATAATTCGCAACATTATGTCCCGAGGACATGATAGTTGAGAAAATTGAGTGTATGAATCATTTCATGCTCAATTTTGTTGCGTACACAATAATTTTTCCTCCTTTATCACCATGGTATGGGAAGTTAGAGAAATTATTGACAATTCTGTTGACCAACACTTGACTGTTGCAATATTCCCAACAACCATAAGATTTTATGTGCACTGGATGTGCCATAAGGGAATTAATTTTAAGGCACTCTCACCTTAAAATTCAGAATGAGCCACACATTACTCTTGAAAGCATTCAAGAATGTATGTGGATTACTCAACCATTGTGTGGGTTATGTTGGTGCTTCGTGGTTGCACAGATGCATCTTGAAGATGGTCTTATGTGTGTATCATTCACACAAAACCATGTGAATACTGAATTAAGTGCTCAAATTGACGAATTTAGAGCAAAGTATCCTAACGTGGGATAATGCCATTGGAATGGAATTTTCGTTGAATTTGATTCACGAACATTCAATGGTCATATTCAGTATATTTTATACATACCCACAATGGTTTGGCTAGATCTCTTCCGAAAGAGAGTCAAAGTTGCATGGCCAATGTTACAGAATTGTGATTTGCCAACATTTAGTTGGTGGTAACATGCGGAATCACACGCCGCATGTTTAATACTGCGTCCCCTTGCAGTTTGTACGTGGAAATAGGATTTCCCATCTGCGGTAATCGGTTGCATCCGATATCACCACCCCGGCGTATGTCATGGGCCCTCACATATATTTGGGATCTATGTGAGGAATAACTGTGGTATGATTGTTAATCCGTCACATACCTTAACCCTGAAAAGGGAGTTAGGGGCCTGTACGCTGATTGCTTTTGCAATAAGGACATTTTCTGGCATTAGGGGGAGATGTGTACCACACGGAATGCCAGGAAATGGCTAAGAAATGTCGTTGACATTTGATCCACGTACTTAAGAAACTGAACTAGAGGTTCAGGTTATGAGAAATTTGCATTTTATTGTAAATGATCTACCAATATATTTACTAGTGACAAAGGTGTCATTTTGGTCATGTATCAGATTGAGTGGAGGTACCTAATAAACCACTTGTCTCCCCATATGAGAGCAAGAGGGGGAGAATTCTGATCATATGAGACTAAGTTCTCTTTGTTTTTGTTGGAACAAAAGAGATGGTCTCCCAATCACCAAATGTGGTTCAACCTATGGTTGGATGACACCAGTAGGATGTGTATCATCCAGGACCCAGCACAGTGTGCACACATTTTTGTGTGCTGGGACATCGAAACACCTTGACTCTGTTGTTATGGGAAGTCACAACGAGTTGAGAGGCACAATGAAAATTCCACTGATGATACTGATTCATGAGAATCGTATATGAGAAAGTCTACATATGTCGACATATAAATCTTCTTGGCAATTGCTAAAATCCTTTTGGGCCCTGAACCAAAATCCATGGAGAGTGTTGTTGCACTTATATTGGTTCAAATGAAAGGAAGCAATTGAGGAAGAATAGCGCTCGCTCATCAGAGAGAGGTATTTACGATAGTAAAACCTTCTCCTCATAAGTATCTCCCATAGGGAAGAGAGAATGAGGTGGTGATAAAGCGAGGCTTTTGTAGCACAAGGGTTTTTCGCAGAAACCCGACATCAGTCATGATGTGATATACCTTCTTGGTATGAGTGGAATTATGTTTCGATACTAAATGTCATTGGCAGTACAGATCCATGTGGTTAATGTATGTAGTAGTGCCTGCATACTCCCACAGGTCACTCAATTTGGATTTACAGATTGAAGTCATTGAAAGACTTAATATTCTGAATCCAAAGAAAAATCGCAACATGTGTGTGGAAAACTTCTGGAGTCATTCTATGACTTGAAGTAGTCGGAGATAATTTTGTGGTACAACCAACTGTGTGAGTTCTTCCATGATGAGGATAACTCTAATATCAATGATTGTTGATGTGTACTCATGGATAAATCCTTAATTGGAGTTTATGTCACCTAAGTGGTGTTGATGACCTTATCATCAATGTCTTTATGCGAGACATTTGAGATACACACAATCATTTTAAGACGAAGATTTGGGTCAAACCAAGTCGTGCTTAAGTTTTAAGTTGAGCTTATTCCTCCAGGAATAAATGTATATCAGTCTTCATATATCCCAAAATATTGAATAAGTTCAATATGGATATATAATATCAGAGACACATATGGTCATATTATACCTAATATGGGATACCAATCCTTGGAAAGGTGGGAAGATGGTAAAGTGATAGATGGAGCTGAAGTTCCATATCTACCATCGGAGCACTGAGATATCTTGCAAAATACGTCAGGCCTGACATTATGTTTGTTGGCAATTTATTGAGAGTGCAATCCCCCGAAAGGTATAAAGGTTTGTGTATGGATTATTCTAAGATATATCCAAGGCACAAAACTCTTGATTAATTCTAGTATGAAAATCAAGATGGGACCAATGTGTGATATATGATAGTGGCTAATTATCTGATCCCGACAGTGCCATATCAAAGACTGGATTTACTGGAAGAGTATTCAGAAGGAAGCCTTCAGAATAGACTCTAAATGGGTCCTTCCGGTGATCATTTTGCAGAAATCATATGAAGCATCACAAGATGTGTATGAATTCGCAGAATGATTGGCCACATGTGAGTTCATGTGGAGATTCATTCGAATCACCTATCATTATCTACCAAGATAATGTCACTTGTATTGCTTATGAGTTATATTTATCCTCATAAATTACAGAAATGTAAGAGGGTAATTTGCAAGCATAATATTGTGATATTCACATTATCTCTACCAACAGTTGTATTCCATAATTAAGTTTGTGGAATTGGTATGAGACAACCTTTAGGTTTGCAATGTTGAGGGGGAGTAAATCCCTAGTTATAACTCGTTGATGATCTTCCGATCACTGATATTGTACTCTTTTTCCCTTTATGAGTTTTCCCTAAGGTTTCTCATATAAGGTTTTTAACGAGACAATATAAATACAAGTGCGGACGTATGACACATGGTTTCTCCTTAATTTTTCCCACTGGGTTTTAAAGGAGTTTTCGGTGGCATATCGTTATAATATTTCTCCTCAATTTTTCCCACAGGGTTTTTTAGGAGGAGTATTTGGATTGCAATATACAGACGACAAATTGATCATGGGGGAGTGTTGTGAAATAAAACATGTGATCAATTGTATTGGGAGGGATGCCTCCCAGGAGGTGTCTGTTGGGGAAGAGGTGTCTCCCCAACACACCCCTTCACCATGTATATAAGTGGTTCTCCCACATTGCAATCAGACAAGAGAATCATTTGCTTCATTCCTTTGTGTCTCTTATTTCAATACTATAACAATTTCTAGTATCATACACATTGGTCCTACAAAAATGCTGATGTAGCAGCTAATTAAGGAGGAGAGAGAAGATTAGAGTAGTAACATGGGTGGATACTGTATCATAGCACATGTCACGAGAAAAGTTAATGCCAAATAAATCATGTGCATACATTTGCATTGAGATTCTAAAAAGTAATAAATCTTATATTTACTAATTGGAGGCACCATACTAATTGGAGGCACCATAAGAACTACCACATTAATCCACATCATTAGAATAATTAGGACAATTAGATCTAAAATTTACGTCTAAGATTAGTGAAAAAAGTTGTGATTTATAATGTAACGTAAAAGGTAACGTTGGCACGTTAGATTTCTTTTCCGTTCTTTATACACCAGATATGGGTAGTACGGTTCACCACTTATAAACGAGCCCTCACCTTAACTAGAAAAAAAAAAACGCACCTGAAAAAAACCAAGCCACCTATCCAAATTTAAACGGCCGAACACGACATTATTAGAGCCACTATCGTGGTTATATTTTCCACGCGCCGTGTAAAGCACGGAGTCTCAGGCTAGCATCGCGCATGAAAAAACAGAACAAACAAACAAACTGTTACGATCTCGCGCCTGAATTGAAACAATATTTGGCCGGACTCTCTATGTATTAGTTTCCTCTAGCTAGACAAACTAAATATCTTTTATCCTGTTACAGTTTTAACCTTTGCATGTACATGCAGATGGCCAATAGGTCGCATCTGAGCGTCAGGTTTCTGCTCGACAACAAAATTGTCTGACCATGCGTGATCACTACAGGAATGGCGACGTACGCCGAGGGCCGTGGCATACGCCGACGGCCAAATGTCGGGGCCGTCGGCGTATGGCCCGGCACGGCCAGCCAGCGAGTCTCACCCTCGGCGTATCGTTACCGTCGGCGTAGCGAAGTCTACGCCGAGGGCAGCCCTCGGCATATGTTTGGCCCTAGGCGTAGACAGGGCTACGCCGACGGCCACCATCGGCGTAGACTATTTGTCAAATTTGTCTAATTTTGTAAAAATCATAACTAATTCATATGATGTTAGAAAAATACGTATAAGGTATCAAAATGTTCAGAAAAACATCCTCTATCCGTTTATGTCAAAATCATGCATATTTGAATCATGTATATCATGTTAATATAGTAACAATTCAAACACTTTCTTATATGTCATCGGGTTCCCATTTTGGCCAGATGGCGATTTAAACGAAGTCAGAAAATCCCGCGGGGTCGCATGGAGTCATTTTATGTGTCCTAGTAATCACTCCAAAAGACGGAATTGGGATACGGCAGTTATTTTGGAACACCCTTCACAAACAGGGCTATCAAGTCCGGAGTTCTATGACTTTTAGGGGAAATGAGTAGGAAACGGTCCGTGACACCGCATAGTTTGTCGGAACGAGGTCATATTTGGCACGTGCGTGGTCCCTGGGATGGGAAGCAATGCCCCGGAAGCGGATTTCCAATCCGACCCATGGGCGATGGTTTTTTTCATTTTCAGGGTGTCAAACGGGTTTCTTTTGTGAAGCAGCTACATGGGGCGTATTTTTGTATTGCACGAGACCTCCGCGTAGTAGTAGGACACCGCATCCGCACCACATATCACATGCCATATGTGCGTGCTAGCTACCTGGGAATCCCTGCGGCTTCCTGTTGTGTCCCGTTGAATCCGCTGGAAAGCGACCGGATTTGAACTAGGGCTACACTTTCGGTCGCTCAATAAATTCCGGGAAAAATGTTTTTAGGTCTACAACTCATCACTTTATGTGCTAAATTTTTTCCGTTTAGCGCGATAGTGAACAGGTGCACCAGCGCGCCCGGTACGGCCATACCGCATCTCTGTGGGGGCCCGTTTTGGCCGGATGGCAATTTAAACTAAGTTAGAAAATCCCTTGGAGCCGCATGGCGTCATTTTATGTGTCCTAGTAACCACTCCAAAAATTGGAATTAGGATACAACAATTATTTTGGAAAACCCTTGACAAACAGAGCTATCACGTCCGGAGTTCTATGGCTTTTAGGGCAAATGAGTAGGAAACGGCCTGTGACACCGCATAGTTTGTCGGACCGAGGCCATATTTGGCACATGTGTGGTACCTGGGATGGGAAGCAAGGCCCCGGGAGCGGATTTCCAATCCGACCCATGGGCGATGGTTTTTTCATTTTCGGGGTGCCAAAACGGGTTTTTTTTGTGAAGCCGCTACATGGGGCGTATTTTTGTATTGCGCGAGACCTTCGCGTACTAATAGGACACCGCCTCCGCACCACATATCACATGCCATATGTGCGTGCTAGCTATCTGGGAATCCCTGCGGCTTCCTGTTGTGTCCCGCCGAATCCGCTGGAAAGTGACCGGATTTGAACTAGGGGTACACTTTCCGTCGCTCAATAAATTACGGAAAAAATGTTTTTAGGTCTACAACACATCACTTTATGTGCTAAATTTTTTTCGTTTAGCGCGATGGTGAACGGGTGCACCAGCGCGCCCGGTACGGCCATACTGCATCTCCGTGGGGGCCCGTTTTGGCCGGATGGCAATTTAAACTAAGTTAGAAAATCCCTTGGAGCCGCATGGCGTCATTTTATATGTCCTAGTAACCACTCCAAAAATTAGAATTAGGATACGGCGATTATTTTGGAAAACCCTTCACAAATAGAGCTATCACGTTCGGAGTTCTATGGCTTTTAGGGCAAATGAGTAGGAAAACACCGCATAGTTTGTCGGAACAAGGCCATATTTGGCACGTGCGTGGTCCCTAAGAAGGAAGGCATGGCCCCGAGAGCGGATTTCCAATCCGACCCATGGGCGATGGTTTTTCATTTTCGGGGTGCCAAAACGAGTTTTTTTTGTGAAGCAGCAACATGAGGCGTATTTTAGTATTGCGCGAGAAATCCGCGTAGTGGTAGGACACCACCTCCACACCACATATCACATGCCATATGTGCATGCTAGTGATCTGGAAATCACTGTTGCTTCCTGCGGTGTCCCGCTGAATCCGCTGGAAACTGACCGGATTTGAACTAGGGGTACACTTTCCGTCGCTCAATAAATTCCGCAAAAAATGTTTTTAGGTCTATAACACATCACTTTATGTGCTAATTTTTTCCGTTTAGCATGTTGGCGAACGGTGCACCAGCGCGTCCGGTACGGCCATTTCGCATCTCCCGAGGGGGCCATTTTGGCCAGATGGCAAGTTGGACGTCATATTTGGATTACTCTAATTTTTAGGTTCAAATGATGATATGGATGTTATATTTAGATTCCTCTCATTTTTCTGATCGATTTAGAAATTTCGATTTTTCGATTTAAAGATATCAATTATTCCATATTAAATAGAAAAAACCAAAAAAATAAAATCATTTTATTGTTATTTGAATTCAATATTATTATTCATTGTTACTTATATATTCATTGTTGTTTCCACTTATGTAATTGTTTGGAATTCAAAAATAAAAAGTTGTGACATCACGATCCAAGGGTTAATAGGGTTGATAGGCTATTATTATCAGTAAGGTGTCAATTCTTTAAGGGAAGCTCATCCGAATGGAACCAAGAAGTTAAGCGTGCTGAGGTTGGAGTAGTGTGAGGATGGGTGACCGGCTGAGAAGTTTAACCATGATTGTAATTTGACCTAGGATTAAATGTACTTAGAGTTAAAAGTGTATGGGTGAAAGATAAACAAGTAAAAAAAGGAAAAAATGGTGAAAAAAATTAAAATTTGAAAAATTTTAAAACTCTATGCCGACGGCAAAGCCCTCGGCATATAAAAAAATTATTTTTTTCGATTTTTTTTTTTGAATTTTTTTTTGAAAAAAAGATAATTCAAATTTTTCAAATTGGTATGCCGACGGTTTTGCCGTCGGCGTAGCGTGCTACGCCGAGGGCCGGGCTACGCCGACGGCAATGGTGTGTATGCCGAGGGACCTAAACGCCGACGCCATACGCCAAGGGCTGCCGTCGGCGTAGCCTACGCCGAGGGCCAAACGTGGCTACGCCGAGGGCAGCTGGCCGTCGGCGTATGCGTCCATTCCTGTAGTGGATCTTTCTCATCACATCGTCGGCAACAGCAGTCGCCGAGAGCCGGAATCCCATCACCAGCCTTTGACTGATCGCTTGAACTCGGATGCATACGGATCGTCTCAGGCAATAACAATGGGTACCGACGGCCGACATCCCGTTGTTTAGGATTTCCCTCGCGTAGGTGACGCCATAAGACTGCTCATAGTGGGAGTAACATAGCTAGTAACATCACACATCTCAAGGCATTTTGGTGACATGGCATGCTAATAAATGAAGAAAGAGAGTGAGGTGGTAAGAGCAATTCCAATAGTGGAGCCAGCTGCTGGCTATAAGCCAAGTGCCATGTCATCTATAGCTAACTTAGAGCCAACATATACAATAGTGAGCTATAAAAGTGTAGTACTTTTATAATACATGACCCACATTTTAGTCTCACATAGTGCCTAGGAGCACGTGCTAGAGCTGGCTATAAGATAAGAGCCCACTCCTCTTCTCTCTCCTAATCTCTCTCCTCCAACTAAGTAAGTTTATAATATTTTATCTCTTATAGCCAGCTGACTGTATCTTATTGTACTTGCTCTAACTAGCTATGTTACTATAACATCACACACCCCAAGGCAAAATGAGTCTACAACATAATAAATAACACAATGCATGACACCACATATAAGTTACTACCCACTATGAAGGTAGTAACCTAGACTAGTAACATGGCATATGTTACTAGTCTAAGTTACTCTCCACTATGACCAGCCTAATCTTCCCTGCTATATGTAACGGTATGTGACATGACCAGCATAACATTGTAAGTTCAGTAATTTTCTTTGCCTGCGTTTTAGTATGTAGAAACATACTATCAGACTGTATTTTTGAAAGTAAATACATTGGTCACATATAACGTTTTGCGTACACTTTCAGACTTGGAGTCCACACGAAGTATGTAATAGTTAGTTGATACATAGGTCCACGGGTAGATAGTTGTATGAAGAAAAAAAATATTGAATGTGAGTGGTGCCGTACATGAGAGCTAAGCTACAGATATGGCACATTTGTATCATGTATTTTATTGGACCTTTGTGCATGACAGTTTTCCTGCTTAAAAACATATAGAAACGACCAGGGATAAGTATCTGTTGTGTAAACTGAAAGTTAAGTCCCGGCTCATGCTAAATTGTGCATTGCCTTCAATGTTTATTAGGACGTGTGGCTGACGAGTGCAAGTCAGAAGTCATATGTGCAAGTCAGAAGTCATATGTGTAGACAAGAACAAACGAAGGGTCAACAGAACATGGATGCGGAGGTTCAGGCATGCGGTTGAGACTAGCTATCTCAAGGAGGTTAAGCTTGTTGGCAGGAGGTACACCTGGAGCAACGAGCAGAGCGACCCAACTTTGGTGCGTCTGGACCGTGCCTTCTGTAATAATGATTGGGATGACCTTTTTCTCGCAGCCAAACTAGTGCCACAAGCCTCTTTCATGTCTGATCACTGTCCCCTTCTGTTAGTACAAGACGTCACCGTCAGAGTGCCGCCGAGATTCCGCTTTGAGAGTTTCTGGCCGTTACTGGAAGGATATAGCACGATAGTGCAACAATCATGGAATAGCCCTTGTAGGCTGACGAATGCCTTTGCCATCCTAGATTTTAAGTTGAGAAGATTGGCCAAAGACCTAAAAACTTGGGCAAAGAACTATGTGGGGGATGTCAGAAAACAAATGCTGATTGGCCAAGAGATAATGCTCAGACTCGACACGGCGCAAGAAACAAGGCTGTTGACTCCGGGAGAAAGTAGGCTTAGAACACAGCTAAAATCAAGGGCTGTAGGCCTAGCCGTCATCAACAAGATAAAAGCCAAGCAAAGAGCAAGAATAAAATGGCTAAGACTTGGCGATGCTAACACCAAATTCTTCCACTCCCGTGCTTCACACCGGAAACAGAAAAACAGGATTCAGTCCCTGCAATCTGAATCTGGCATCGCCACAAACCCGAGCGAGCTCGAAGAGACGATCTTTCGTCACATGGAGGCTATCATGGGCACTTCGGTCCAATGCACCGACCGCTTTGATTGGACTCAACTCAACCTGCCAACCCCGGACCTGTCTGACCTCGACGTTCCCTTTACTGAGCATGAGCTAAAGCAGGCTGTCTTCGACACACCGGCTGACAAGGCGCCTGGTCCTGACGGCTTCTCTGGGGGTTTCTTCAGAACATCTTGGAATATCATAAAGGAAGACCTGCTGCGGGCCTTAAACAAGTTCCACACCCTCAACGACACTTCTTTTCATAAGCTAAACACGGCTTTTTTTATCCTTCTGCCCAAAACAGAACAACCCTCCCAAATGAAGCACTACCGCCCAATCAGCCTGATTCATGCCTTTGGAAAACTGGTCTCCAAAATTCTGGCTCACCGTCTAAAACCTCACCTTGATGAGCTGATTTCACCATGTCAAAGCGCCTTCATCAGCGGGAGGAACATTCAAGACAACTTTCTTTATGTGCAAAACGTGGCCAAACACTTTCACAAAACCAAAACACCAACCTTGCTTCTCAAGTTGGACATTGCAAAGGCCTTCGACACCGTCTCCTGGACATACATCATTGATATGTTGGAAGCTAGAGGCTTCCCGCTGAGATGGAGAGATTGGATCTCGCTCCTCTTTCGCTCAGCCTCCTCAAGAGTGCTAGTAAATGGAGTACCCGGCAGAACTATTCAGCACAGACGAGGGCTTCGACAGGGTGACTGTCTGTCTCCTTTCCTCTTCGACCTTGCCCTTGAGCCCCTACACCGCCTTCTTGAAATCGCCACAGAAGCAGGGGTCCTCTCCAAACTGCAAGGCAAGCGCTGTACTTTTAGGGCATCTTTCTACGCCGATGACGTGGCACTGTTCATCAAACCTACGCAGCAAGATATCACCGGGCTGGGACAGATCCTCTCTACCTTCGGCCGGGCTACCGGGCTGGTCACAAACCTCACCAAAAGCTCAATAACGCCTATCAGCTGCCAGAACATCAATGTCCAAGGGCTTGCCAACTCCGCCGGGATTGGCGTTTCAAGTTTTCCATGCATGTACCTGGGGCTCCCGCTATCCGTTAAGAAACTTACCAAGGCAGATTGGCAACAGCTTCTCGATAAGATGGATCGACACCTAGCCACTTGGAAAGCACGCCTCATGAGCAAAGCCGGGAGATTGGAGATGTTAAACTCAGTGCTAACTTCCCTGGCGGTCTACATGATGAGCATAAATGAGATGCCACCATGGGTAAAGAAAGAATTTGATAAACGTCGAAGAGCTTGGCTTTGGGCGGGAGAAGCATCTTGCAATGGTGGGAAATGCAGAGTAAATTGGAGAACAGTATGCCGACCAAAGCATCTTGGCGGCCTAGGCGTCCATTGCATAGAATATTTTGGAAGGGCACTTCGCCTTAGATGGCTGTGGCAAAAATGGAAATGCCCCAACAAGACTTGGTCACACACACAGATCCCATCCACCGCCAAAGACCGTGCCTTATTCGATGCTGCAACCAAGATAACGATTGGAAATGGTCAAACGGCAATTTTTTGGACCGATAAATGGTTATATGATCTGTCCCCGAAAGAAATCGCACCGGAGCTCTATAAGATTGCAGTCAGGAAAAACAGAACGGTCTGTGAAGCGCTCAATGATAGGAAATGGCTCAGGGATCTGCGTTTCTCTTTGGATATTCGCCACTCCGATGAGCTGTTGCGAATGGAGATCCTTCTTGACGGTATCCGTCTGACAGACGGACCGGATGAGATCTTATGGACCTTCGGAAGCAAGGACTACTACACGACCAAATCTGCGTATTTGCTGCAATTCATTGGCGCCGAAAACACAGATTACAAG
Source organism: Lolium multiflorum (assembly GCA_030979885.1). Lineage (NCBI taxonomy): Eukaryota > Viridiplantae > Streptophyta > Magnoliopsida > Poales > Poaceae > Lolium > Lolium multiflorum. Next base: position 76,290,593 of record CM061753.1, on the reverse strand, counting down.
AAGATCATCTGGAAAAATTGGGCCCCCGCTAGATGCAAGTTCTTCATATGGACCTTAATGCTTGATCGCGTCCTAACGGCTGATAAATTGCTGCTCCGCCGCTGGGAGAATGAATACTTCTGCCCCTTGTGTCGAAGGAACCTTGAAACAACTACACACCTGTTTACCGAATGCCCATATAGTTTGAAGGTGTGGTCAGCTGTGGCTACTAAACTTAGCCAAGATGAGATGAAGCCCAACTCTTGGACCAATGCGTACCACAACTTCCAAAATTGGTACAGAGGCCTAGTAGGGATGCTATCCAAGGAGCGACGTAAAACGGTGGTAACACTAGCCAATCTTGTATGCTGGGAGATTTGGAAAGAACGCAACAGACGTATCTTCGAGAAGAAAGAAATGCCGGCAAGCGCGATGATAGTGAAAACCTTAGAGGAGGTAGAGGTTTGGAGGATGGCAGGTGCGCCCATTCCTCTCGTTATTCAGGTAGGAGGGACACCCTTTGATCCCGGTTGATTTGTACACCTTTGCTTTTCTCTCGGAAGTCACCCGTTTCTAGGGCCTTCCTTTTTGTAAATCAACTCTTCTATCGAAATGAACACAGCAGCTCTCCTGCTGTTATTCAAAAAAAAAAAAAATGCATTTCCACGACATTCCTTTTGGATACCTATCACTGAATGTAACTTGCTGAAATTGAGCTTTTTGTACTTCAGTGGAAGATACAAAGTCCACGTATAAATTGCTGGACGTAAGGAACAATTATCATAAGATCTAAAAATTAATTTATGTAAGATTAGATTTGATATTGCATCTGAAGTTTCTTCTGGTACTAATTTCTTATGCTTTGTCCAGCGTGGACAAGCATGATTATGAAATCTTGGAGTATAGAACACCCCACTCTTGCATGTCAGAACTTTTATGCAAACTCACACAAGGTGCAAGGTAAATGATTCGATTTCACTTTTTATTTCATGGATTAGTTAGTTTTGATAATGGGTTCAGCCTTCTTAACAATGTTCGGAGCATTTTGGGTAGCCCATTGTACATGAGCTTAATTCACCACAACCCGAGAAGCAAAATATTAGAGAATCAAGGCAGAAAAGACAAGCAAAGATGTCTAATACAAAGGGCCGACAGAAGCTTGGGGCGGAGTTTGTAGATGAGCTTAATTTGTAGTCATGTTGTTTGAATTATGTATACTTTTATTAAATCCTCGATAAATTTGATAACTATGGATTTGACAATTTCACCTGATTTACCAGTAAGTGATAAGAATATATATATATATATACACGAAATACAATGGATATGAACCATGTCACAGATTTACTATGATGCAAGTTAGACCATCTGCAACGCAAATGAAGAAGATAGACCCTCTAGGATTTGGAATATTAATATACAAGCCAATGCTGAGCAAGAATGCGATGAAGAAATGCTACTCGACAAAAGCAGTACCAACTTCTAATGAAATAATGTAATTATAGCTCCTTTTGTAGTATAACACACAAAACATACACATGTAGAACATGACTTAATACTAAGCAAGCACTTAGTATGACACTACAAAATTGTGGAAAATGCAAAGTCTACATTCAAATTTTGAGCCCCGTGCATCGCACGGGTTGATGACTAGTATAGCATAACTATGATACTACTTCATGATACTAACCACTATAGAGATAGTACCATACACAAGTATCATATGCATGATACTACAACATGATACTTACCACTATGGCCAGCCTTAGTGGACTGTCTTTTTTCTATGTTCCCTTCCAGTTTTTCCGGTGTTGTCACATTTGTTGAAGTGATTTTATGGAGGGTTAGCGTTAAAAAGAGGATCTAGATGCACCTGAGAACGCGCACACGAGAGAGAGATTGAACACGAGACTTTTGACTCGCTCACAACTTGCGACATTTTTTCTTTTGCTGTTTATTTATACATATTTTAAAGATCCGCTAAAATCGCTATCGGAAAACGGCCGACACACAGGAGCGGCCATGCCGTCCCATGCCTTTGTTTCACCGTCTATAGAGTATACAGTACACAGTCATTGGGCGGTGGGTCTGTAACACTTGTGGGGCCCTCTAGCAGTCATAGGAGAGACATATCGTCAAGTAACTAACACAATTTAGCCAGTCCAAACAGATGCAAGAGATGACTCCTATTCCATCCATCCCAATGAATAATGTGTTATTGTTTTTCATGTTTTTTGAGGAAGAATTTTTTTTATAGAAGGCGGAATTTGAATACAAGACGACTACAACTCGCTGCAAACAACGAGCGCAGTACGAACTTCACTCCGTGCTAGTCCGAAGACAGCCACCACTGAAAGTCTGAAACTACGACTCCAACACAAGATAGCCTATACTAAGAAGAACACCGAGCCACGTCTCGCTCTATGCCGGTCACCTCCGAAGACGAAACCTCGAACAAAACTCTCCTGGTCAACGCACCATCAAAGGAGAAGACATCGGGATTTGGTCGATTCCGACAAAGGCATCGCCTTGGACTCTCCGACGATGTCGTGCATAGTGCCTCAGACCGAAGCACCGGAGGATCGCAACAGGTCACAAACCGCTGTGTCTCCACACCACCAAACCACCGCGTGAGCGTGGGGTGCCGACACACCTCAACGACACCTCCAAGGAGGGGAACGACGCCCACAGGCGCCACCGCCGCCGGCACCGATAAGGCGGGCTAGACTTTCATCTGTGTAGCCGCACAACGCCCACACTACCCACTGGATTGGGGCAGCCAAACTTGTCAAACTCACCGCCGCCGCCGCAGCACCTCGCCACCGAAGCTGCAACATCGCGGTCCACCAACGCCGAGCATGGCCGAAAGGACGCCCTCATCTCCTGCCTCCATCCCCGACAGCATGGACCCGGGCACCAAGCACTTCGTCAGACTGTTCCTGGCTAACAGTCGAGCGAGGCACCCAGCCCCTGGAACCCAGATCGGTCCTAGAAGTACCCAGATTGAGCCCATAAGGACCCAGATCGGGCCCGCGCCTCTAGCACCCACTCCATCACCAACGCCGGCGAGAAGCTCCGCCGCGCGGCTGCATCACACAAGCTAGCCGCTGCGCCTGGGAACTCCTCCCAAGACGCACTCCGGGGCCGCCACCTCCAACGCAGGCCCGCGCCGTCGCTCCAGCCTGCGCTGACGAGACCACCGCGCTCCCGCTCCATTGCCTCCACTGCTTCCACTGCCAAGCACGCCTCTCCTCCCGTGCCTCCCCACCATGCTCCGGCGAGCTCCTCCACTCCACACACACACCCAAGCCACCCGCGCCGCCCCGGAGACGTCTCCTCCCGCGCGAGAGGAACCCGTCGAGGGCGCGCCGACCCTGCCCGCCACCTTAGTCGGCCGGGCGCGGCCGCCACCGCCGCGCCAGCGGCAGCAGCGATCAGAGGTAGTAGATCGGGGCCCTCTGTTGTTAGGGTTGGTGGCGGCGCTGGAGCGGCCCGCACAAGCCGCCCGAGCGCGTTTTCTGTGTCTGCAAGAATTATTTTAAATATGTAAAGATTGTTTGTATAGAATAATATTATTAGGAAGTGTTTTTTAATATGAATCCAAGGATACTAATTACGTACAATATAAACAACGTTTGTTGCTCAATTTTCCGGTTAAAAATTTATCTTGCAATACGTGTGCGCCATATTCATGGAAACAGAGGTAGTAACAGAGATCTCACAGATGGAAATGGTTCGAGCCTAGAGGCCTTGAAACAAGAGAAATGCTCACAAAAACAACTGCCGTCTTTGTATTCATCTGCCAGTGGTGGTTTACAAACCGAGGACGACGCACTGGATAATACAAGTAGAAGAAAGACACACGCACAGATAGTGCCACGGACCAGTACGCAAACCGACATACTGGATCTGAAAGGAAACAAAACAGTGCTGGGAATAATTGGAAATTAACAAAGAAGGAAATAAAGAAAAACAAGCTAAGGCACGCGCTGCGGCCGAAACAGGATCACCGTAGTACTGCATGCACTCCCTAAAGCTTGCACTCGTCTTGACGGATTTCGATGGCCGGGTAGCCATGGTACACCCACTGGTTCACAACAAAAGTCGGGTCGTATTTCAAGACAAAAAATCCGGCGTACTCGCCATCGACGGCTAGCTCAGCGACGTCGATAATGACTTTCTCGGGAAACCAGGCCGATCCCGAGGTACCCGCTGCGTCAATTTTGAGAGTGAGGCGGCAAGGGTCCATGCACTCCTTGTCTAGGACGTCGAATCTGACCCAGGTGTCCTGATCGAAGTTGGAACCATAGCTACTCACCGGGAAGGTCCAGCCGGTGCCGTTCTTGTCGTACGCACCGAATGTGATGAGCCCGTCAGTGCCCGCGCCCAATTTGGTTGGTGTGTAGACGTTGAACGAGAACCGGCACAACAGGCCGTTGCTGGTACCGGCGACGACGGCGAGGAACAAGATAATGGCGCCCAGCTTAACCTGCATGCTGGTGGCCATGTGTGAATATGGTGGACTACTCACCAGGTTGCTGTGTGTTGCAATCTACAGTGAGCATGCAGTACACTTATATAGGGAGAAGAGCTGACTTTTGGCCCGCTGATCCATCGTGGCTAGATCTGATCGAGGGTTTAAATATAGATGCGTACAGCTACATTAATGCATGCAGATGTTAATCGCATCTGTACATATTATATACTAGCACAAATACCCGTGTGTTGCTATGGCTGCGGGTCAAGCCGAGATTCACCGTTTTTTGATGTCGATGGAGATGCCAAGATGAAGCAAACTATGCAGGTCGTGACCCATTCTATCCCATCTGGCCCTGATCGATTTCGCCTATACCGCGCCACCGCGTCGTTCGTCGTTGCCGCCATACTGTCGGACCCTCATGGGTGTCGCCATCCGCAGCACGGCCATGGACTCGGCCGACGAGCATTGCAACCCGATCTGAAGATGAGGAACTCGGCCGCCGTCGCGCAAGATGGGCTTTGCGCGGCGACAACCCGGGCGGCCACGGCCGGAGGAGAGACGCGCGATGACGCGAGGCAAGAGACTGGGGGGGGGGGGGTGGCGGCACGGCATCCATCGCACAGGGACGAGGAGACGCGGTTTCTATTTTTTCTGCGAACGAGTGTAATAAACTTACAATGTCCATTTCAAAATTAGTACCCGTTCTCCCATGAGAACTCACTGCTTTCTTTTAAAAAAAATTGTGTAATAGACGGTGTATATATAATGAACAATGACAACATATATGGTTGTGGCATCCTTGTATACTTAGTAGGAAGAAATGAAAACAAAAATATGGCGTATTCTATTGGTGTGCACTACATGGCTCTCAAATACACATGAACCATTTCTTAGAAAACAAACCTAAGTATTAAGTGTAAATTTTTAACGAAACAATCATACACACTACCTTCTCTGAACCAATCGTTTATTTACAAGAGAGAATTGATATTCTAAACTATTGCTTCCCCTTCTTTGAACCATTGCATGTGCTATTCACAGATTCTGATTTTTTTTTTTTTTGAAACGACTGCCAATGCAATAGCAAATTAGCACAAGGCACTCAAATTGTGTGAACCGTCTCATGAGTCATGCAGATGATCTTCATGCATCAGCACCACAGCGATCAGCAATAGCACCAATTAGCACAAGCCGTACCATGACATGGAGTACAACGCCCGTACATGGACATTTCCTTTTTTTATACCATGGCAGAGGGAGCGTCTAGTGCAGAGCGGCGTGGGCTAAGTCCAACAGCACCCCTATATTTTCTCCCCTATATCTCCATGTAGGGGACACCCCTAAAAAGATTCCTTCCCTATATTTTTCCTCTTTCCAACAGCTCCCCTATAATTCCTCCCCAATGTCATATTCTCATGTATTTTAATAATGTAGAGCCCACATGTAAGATTTATAATAAGACATAAACATGGGTTGGGGCATGTATAGGGGCACCTCCACAACCCCAATGCATAGGGGAGAGAGGGGGGTTGAGTTGGGGACACCAATATTTAGGGGAGGCTATAGGAAAGCTGTTGGAGGCATATTTTTCTTGTTTCTTCCCTATATTTGATATAGGGGTGGTTATAAGGGTGCTGTTGGACTTGCTCTAAGCTCTGGGGTCGAAGCGGCGCACGGCTCCGGTTCACAGAGCAGGTGCTCAGGAACAGGGCAGCGTCGTCTTGCCGTCGCAAAGCGTGCAGCTCGGCGCAGGAGAGGGTTCAACATCTCGTTGCAATCTGTATATCCAAATCGACCGCTCATCATATTCCCTCCATTGGATTTGAAGCTCATAATCTTAAATAGAAATTGCAATGTGGATGCCCAAATCGACCGCTCTTCTTCATCCTTTCTTGTTGTATCTCAACGGAAATTCCTCTTGTTTCAGTGGAAGGAGAAGAGTAGTCCAAGAATAAGAGTACCTCTGCTGGGGAGATTTTCTCATGGTGCAACCTGTACAAGCGTATATGTTGTAGACAACATCTTCGCTAGTATAATCTCGTCCAGACCCACATGCCGTCGAGCATCCACGAGAACACGCTGGTGATGGTCGACACCATGCCGCTGATTTGACCAGCAGAAGTAGGTGAAGATGCGGGATCGAGTTCAAAGGAGCCTCGTTCTCCGTCGGTGTAGCAGTCGATGGGAAGGAGAGGAGCAGAGCGGCGTCAATCTACGGCCCGAGCACGCGGAGAATCCTCAACGAATCACCATACCGCCAACCGCCGGAGACCCCAGCATTGGACGTTCTCTGGTGAGTCGCCTCCGGATCTTGCATCGGGGCTAGCCCGATTTGAAGCGCACGCAAAGGAGATGATCTATATGTAGGCTAATTTTCGTGGGAAGGGGGGTCAGAAATTAAACGGAGATACCTTGGGATTTGCCGATTTGATTAGATTTGATTTGGTGCGGGATCCAGGATAGAGACGGAGGAACCCACGGACGAACGGGCGTCAACCTTTTTTTTTTAGACGAACAGCTTTGACTTAGCGGTGGCATTGCCAGTAAATTCGATAAAAAATATGGGCAATTCAAAAACGGACGAAAAAAGTGGGGAGAAACCTTACTCCCTTTATTAGTAGGTATAGATAGACGGAAAATCGATTCTGCAAAGATCTCAGGGCCTCGCTCAACACGTTGTGAACATGTGAGTTTGTTCACCACTATCTCTATATTGAGTACTCAAATCAACTCAACCTCCCATCAACCAGCGACCGTTTTCTTTTTTGGAAACTTAATTACCGATTGTTAGGAAACTCCACACGCCTTCTGCCCTTCTCTCTCCCACGACCTTCCCCATGGCTGCCGCCACGCATACCACGGCGTCTCTGAACCCACGGAATCTTACATTGTGTGTGTTTCTTCTCTCCGCTCTACTCACTTCGTTCACAAATAAGTGGATATCTAGTTTTAAACTTTGTCCATAAAAAAAGTACTTATATCTTCCTAATACACTTTGATTGCTTTTCTCTTATCGCACGGAAATCAAACCCAATAATATTGAGCACATGTTCTCCTTGTTTTCTACAAGCACTTAGCTCATTTTAGGTCAAATCATGAAACAGGAGAGATGCATCTTCCCAATACATTTTTCAATTCACTTCATAATTTATCTTGAAAAATCCGCGCGTACACTTATTTGTGGATGGAGGGAGTATGATCGAGTAATCCATGTCCATCCATTCGACTTAACCCTATCCATCATCGGGAGCCCGAAACGCGCTGATGCAGCAACTCCACGGCAACCCGCCCAATCATGGAGGTCACACGGCCGCTCTTACAATAACACAGTGGCGGTGCGGAGGCGTTTCGAGGGCGTAGTGCATGGTCATGTTCCTCAATAAGCGCAACAGGCGGCACACCCATGAGGACCAAGCACGATGGCCTCACGCTCTTTGACTTTCAAGGCCCGATTCGAGCTACTCCTAGATCGTAGAGGTCAGATTTGTGGACTACCTCCCCCGTGTGACACCTGGCAATCTGAATCTCAAAGCACCTAGCATCTAAAAGTCTGAATCCACTTATCTTTCCCATGACTATCCCGTTTGTTGTGCTGGCACGACCACATGGGAGGGAGCCGTCGAGACTGCTCTCCCTAACCGTAGCGCCAGGAAGTTCACCCACGACAAAGCAGCCAAACGGCACCCGTCCCGGACGGTCTCCCTCGTCATCCACGGCAAGCAAAAAGTGCAGCCCACTTGTGGTTCCGCAACCGACGGCGTGGAGGAGGATGCCCATGGCGAAAGGCCAGTGGTTCGCGACACAACATAGTTGCACAGCCAGGGAGACGAGAAGCTAGCTATTCCGGGGAGACAAGAAGCTGATTGTGGACGTCGGTGGATCTACAGCCAAGCTGATGAGGAAATATCTAACCGGGTAGGCCCACGTAAGCGAGTCAATAATCAATACCAAGGTGGCCCAATCCAGTCGCTGTCCTGAGGAAGCTGCTTGCTGGGGGGCAGTACAACGAAGGAGCCAAGTTGATCCGTTAAAACTATCATGGAGAACAAGTAAAGGAATCAACGGTGGTAGTCGACTAGGGTTTTAGATGATCGTCCATATAATGTAAAACCCTAGGTCAAGTCTTCTATACAAGGCTTGATTAGGATCAGGTAGAGGGATGATCTCATTCATCCTCATAGCCGCCATAGCATTCATATAGACATCAATATAATCAAGCAGGAGTATGTCGGTCTTTACATCCACCCGAACTTGGGTATCTCGTGTTGTGTACCGATCTCTTCCAGGTGCTCCAATGTCGTCATCGTCAACAACATCTGTAAGCTACCCCTGTAGCCTATGTTTCTTAATTCCACAATTGTAGGCGCCCATCACGAGGTGAAAGACGACATCTGGAATCGTGTTCCTAGCGGGATCCCTTCCGCCGATCAATGATAGCGTCTGGATCATGATTGGGAGCTATGGTCTGATCAACTGGCTGGGATCTCAAGTCCACGGCCTCCACACATTGGCTTCAAGGGCTCCATCGGCAATGTGTCACCTCGCGATGCCACCCTCTACTCCAACAATGGGGATGCCGATGCCAAGTCAATGTAGTCTGCATTTGATGAAGAATCTAGCGACTCTGATTTGATTCTATAGGCATCGGATTGCAGGTCGGATGACATCGTGTAAGGATCGGGATCTACGCAGGCCCTGGCACCCACGGCGGTCCTCATGAAAGGACCCAGTGATGACAAGATTGTTGCGTTGGATCCTCTTGTCATGCCGATCACAATCGCAAAACTTGGAGACTGTTCACGTCGTGCTAGCAGTGAAACAAAAGCACCAGCTTCGCGCCTGCCTCCTCCTTCAGATGGAAGCGACACAACAGGCAACCCTCGCCGAGTATCACAGCCGATGCACCTTCATCCGTAGCTTGTTGTGCCTTCATTGTCTCTTGCAATTTATTTATCTTCGTATTCACATGCAGGTCAGTTGCTCCTCCCTAGAGCCTCCATGCCTAGTTGTTTCTCAACAACACAACCACATCGGAGCACTATGGTGCTCCCAGTCCTAGATATGAACAACACTCGACATGACCTAAACAACACTCCACTTTATGAAGATGATGTCCACATACTCACATGAGAATATGTCATACCTGCAAAGGCGTTGTTGCTAGATCAAGAGGAAGAAACTAACCTGGAAGCAACAAGTAGTTACAGCAAACATGCAATAACCTAACAAGTGGAGTGCAGCATGAGTCAAGAAAATAATCTTGAAGTTGTTGATGACGCCAGCTAACTGATGACCCACAAGTATAGGGGGTGTATCGTAGTACTTTCGATAAATAAGAGTGTCGAACCCAACGAGGAGCAGAAGGTGTTGACAAGCAGTTTCGATGAAGGATTCACTGTAAATGCTCACAGACAAGTTTTCAGGGGGTTTTGATATAGCAGATGAATAAATTACAAGTAAGTAAAATGCGAGAGTAATAATTGCAGCGAGTGGCCCAATCCTTTTTAGCACAAAGGACAAGCCGGTTTGTTTACTTATAATGACCAAACGTTCTTGAGGACACACGGGGATCTAGTCTAGTGCTTTCGCTTCATATAATTGATTAATCTTCAATGTTTTGATAAGTGTTGTGTGGGTGAACCTATGCTAATGCACCGCCCTTCCTAGGACTAATACATACTTGTGATTATACCCCTTGCAAGCATCCGCAAATACAAGAAAGTAATTAAGATAAATCTAACCACAGACTTAAACTGAGATCCTGCTATCCCTCCTGCATCGATATACCAACGGGGTTCAGGTTGCTGTCACTCCGGCAACCCCACAATTAGCAAACGAATACAAGATGTACTCCCCTAGGCCCATAAAGGTGAAGTATCATGTAGTCGACGTTCACATGACACCACTAAAAGAATAACACCACAACTTAAATATCAAACCATTAAATATTACTCAACATAGTTCACTACTAACATTTAGACTTCACCCATGTCCTCAAGAACTAAACGAACTACTCACGAGACATCATATGGAACATGATCAGAGGTGATATAATGGTGAATAACAATCTGAGCATAAACCTTGATCCAATGGTTTCACTCAATAGCATCAATAACAAGTAGTAATCAATACCGGGAGAGTTTCCCCTATGAAATACTCAAGATTCAACCCTAGATGTTACAGCGGAGATGAGGTGCAGCGGTGGATATGGCGGTGTCGATGGTGGAGATGATGATGATGATGATCCCAATGAAGTCCAGCTCGATGATGGTGACGATGGCGTCGATTTCCCCCTCCGGGAGGGAATTTCCCCTGCGGATTCCTGCCGGCCAGAGCTCTTTTCTCTCTGGTGTTTTTCCGCCCGCAGAGGCGGCTGTGTCTATTCTCGCCTATCCCCGTGCCTTAGGTTTTCGGGATGAAGTACGCGAAGAGAGAGGCCGAGGGGGATGTGGGCCCCTCCCCACATGGCGGCGCGGCCGGCTGGGCCCACGCCGGCCTATGGGGGGCCATGGCGGCCCTCCCTCGGCTCCTCCTTCTGGCTCTTCTTGGAAAAATAAGATCTTGGTATAATTTCCATCAATTGTTGATCTTCGAAATATGGTATCTGTGCTTTTTCCAGCAGATTCTGACTCCGGTGAATAATTCTCCAATAATCATGAAACATGCAAAATAAGTGAAATAACATAAGTATCATCTCTAAATATGAAATATAGCAATGAATAACAGTTAATTATAATATAAAATAGTGATGCAAAATGGACGTATCAACTCCCCCCAAGCTTAGACCTCGCTTGTCCCCAAGCGAAACTGAGCTCAATAAACAGGACCACATGTTTATGGAGTGAAGAGTCGATAAATAAAATACGGACAAGAAGCATCATATTAATTCACACAAGACATTCTACTAAACATCCTCCTCATATAACTCAACTTGAAATAAGTAAAGAGAAATCACAAATAGAGGTGCATAGGAAATCATAAACGGTTATGGCAAACTTTGTTCTTGGTCAGAGAACTATTAATAGATTGTGCTTATCTTCTGAGCAAAGCCTTTATATCAGAACTTTATGCCCAAGCTTACATCATTAATCATAACAATCTCCTCATAATCATTGATAACCTTCAAAGTCATATTCATTCAGATAAAATTTGTACTAAACAAGGAAGAGTAAAAGACACGATTAAATAGATCATAATATAAATGGTTGGATCACAACAACTCAATTGCTTGCATGAGATGGAGGGAAATAGGTTTACTGACTCAACATAAAAGTAAAAGATAGGCCCTTCGCAGAGGGAAGCAGGTATTAAAATCATGTGCTAGAGCTTTTAAGTTTTGAAATCATATAAAGAGCATAAAAGTAAGAATTTGATAGGTGTTTGTTGTAGTCAACGAATGGTAGTGGGCACTCTAACCCCCTTGCCAAACAGACCTTCCAAGAGCGGCTCCCATGAAGGACGTTATCTCTACCAGCAAGGTAGATCATCCCTCTTCTCTTTTGTTTACACATGTATTTTAGTTCTATTTATGGATGACACTCCCCCAACCTTTGCTTTCACAAGCCATGGCTAACCGAATCCTCGGGTGCCTTCCAACATTTCTCATACCATGGAGGAGTGTCTATTGCAAAATTAAGTTGCTTACTGATAAATCAGGGCAAAACATGTGAAGAGAATTATTAATGAAAGTTATTAATTGGGGCTGGGAACCCCGTTGCCAGCTCTTATTGCAAAATTATTGGATAAGCGGATGTGCCACTAGTCCATTGGTGAAAATGCCCAACAAGATTGAAAGATAAAACACCACATACTTCCTCATGAGCTATAAAACATTGACACAATTAAGGAGTAATATAGTTTGAATTGTTTAAAGGTAGCACATGAAGTATTTACTTGGAGTGGCGCAAAGTACCACATAGTAGGTAGTTATGGTGGACACGAATGGCATGGGTTTTGTTTAACGTTCTGGATGTATGAGAAGTATTCCCTCTCGTACAGGTCTTTGGCTAGCAAGGTTGATTAGCAAGCATAAGAGTTGAGGGAAACAAACAAATATACATGTGATAGAAACAATCATGCATCTTCCTTGTAAGCACAAGCAATTTTAACTTCAGAATATTAAACTCATTAGCTAACAAGAAAGAAAGATAATAAAGTAATATATCTACATGTATTTCCTCTTTTATTTAAACTCAAAGTGTTGTTGCTATTGACCAATGCTAAGTTTGCCAAAACCAAATAGATTTACTTGATGCTCCCAAAGTGATATCAATACTAATGTCAAGAGTAATCATATAAGAAGATTGAAAACTAAAATAAGGTGTGCAAAAAGTAAATGATAAGACTTCTCATTGATATTCCATAACGATAACTCACACCAACGGATACATAGATAACTAACTAAGAGAGATACTTCCACACTGCAAACCATCTTATATGATAACTTCCCTACTCATGATATGACACTACTTCATAGTAAAAAGATAAAGATAGTGATGATGTGATACCGCGGCACTCCCCCAAGCTTGGAACAAACCAAGGGGATGCCAATACCAATGATGAATTACTCCTTCGGTGGTGACGGTGATGGATTCTTCTCGTCATCAGACTTCCAAGGAAGAGGCTCTCCATCAACAAACGATGTCTTGGTCTCAGGAATCCTGAATCTAGCAGCATAGCTAATGCGTTTAAACCTGTTTTCATACTCACAGTTTTGATGCTGAACATCATAAAGTTGCGCCTGAAGTTGGTTGGTAGTGTTATGAAGTGAGAGGATATCGCCCAGCTTTGCAGTCTCCTTCACGTGTTCACCAATAAGTTCGGACACAATTCTGTGGAAGATGTCCACTTCACGTTCAACCATCTTCTTGTAGGCGAAGACCTCTTGTTCTAGTTTCTCCATCCTGTCCTCCAAACTTCCTTCTTCTTTAGGTCCCAGAACATCTTCTATCTGCAACTCTCCATCTACGAGCAGCAATTCCTTGGGATGCATCTTCAGCTCGTTCATATACGGGTTGACGACGTTCTCCAAGAAGCTATCCTTCGGAGTTCCCGATGAAGACATGGCGGCTCTAGATCTGAAAGCAATATCTGGCAGAAACAACTCGAAACAAAACACGACGAGAAAACGATATACGGACCTCGGGGATCGGGGGATTATATAGCAAATATTTTTACGACAAAAGGAAAGTACCGGGCCGAAAACGAGTGGAAACGGGCGGGGGGCTGTCCCCATGGCGGCGCGGCCGGGTGGGGCCCGCGCCGGCCTATGGGGGCACGCCCTCGTGCGTCTCCTCCACTCCGTTTTGATCTCGTAATTTTTCATATTTTCCAAAAATAATAGAAATATTGTTCGGAAAGTTAAACGCGGACTTTTTATTACTAAAACTGTTACCTATTTAAAGTCGAACTCTGCAGAACTGTCAATTTGGTTTTTAATGAAAGCTTCCGGAGTCACCACTTGAATAACATCATTATATTCATTATAAGAATCTCCAGAAATATAATGCTTGAGTCTTTGTCCATTCGCCACTTGTGTAGCATCATCTTTCAATTGCTCCTGAACGATACACCTCCTCAATGACATATGGTCCTTCCCATTTTGAGAGTAATTTTCCTGCAAAAAATCTGAGACGAGACCGATACAATAGGACTTTATCTCCAACATTAAATTCTCTTTTAATAATTCTTCTATCATGCCATCTCTTAACCTTCTGCTTAAAAAGTTTAGCATTTTCATAAGCTTCACTTCTCCATTCATCTAAAGAACTCAATTGAAGCAACCTCTTCTTACCGGCAAGTTTAAAGTCTTTATTAAGTTCTCTTACAGCCCAATAAGCTTTGTGCTCTAGTTATAAAGGTAAATGACAAGCTTTTCCATAAACCATTTTATAAGGAGACATTCCCATAGGATTTTTATAAGCAGTTCTATAAGCCCACAATGCTTCCTTTAACTTACTAGTCCAATTTTTTCTAGATTTATTAACAGTCTTTTGCAAGATAGATTTAATTTCTCTATTTGATAATTCTACTTGCCCACTAGTTTGAGGATGAAAAGCTGAAGCAATTCTATGATTAATACCATATCTAGCAAGAGTTTTTCTAAAACCACCATGAATAAAGTGAGAACCTCCATCAGTTATAATATATCTAGGTACTCCAAATCTAGGAAAAATAATATCTAAAAGCATTTTTAAAGAGGTCTCACCGTCAGCACTTTTTGTAGGTATGGCTTCTACCCATTTAGTAACATAATCAAAAGCGACAAGTATATGAGTGTTACCTTCTGAAGAAGGGAAAGGACCCATGAAATCAAATCCCCAACAATCAAATGGTTCAATAACAAGAGTATAATTCATAGGCATTTCATTGCGTCTAGAGATATTCCAACTCTTTGACATTCATCACAAGATAAGATAAACTTCCTTGCATCTTTAAAAAGTGTTGGCCAATAAAAACCTGATTGTAGAACCTTCGTGGTTCTATCTCCAGTGATGTCCTCCATAAACACTACCATGACACTTACTCAATATCTCTTGTTGTTCATATTTTGGGACACATCTTCGCATAATACCATCCACTCCTTCTTTATATAAGTGTGGGTCATCCCAAAAATAATGCCTCAAATCATAAAAGAATTTCCTCCTTCTGAGCTGAAAAGGTTGGAGGCAAGTATTTTGAAACAATAAAGTTAGCATAATCAACATACCAAGGACTATCTCGCGAGCTCACCTTTATTACAGCCAATTGTTCATTTGGAAAACTATCATTAACAGGAACATGATCATAAGCAATATTTTCCAATCTAGATAAATTATCAGCAACAGGATTTAAGCACCTTTCCTATCTACAATATGTAAATCAAATTCTTGCAAAAGAAGCACCCATCTAATAAGCCTTGGCTTAGCATCTTTCTTTTCCATAAGGTACCTAATTGCAGCATGATCAGTATGAACTGTGACTTTTGAATCAACAATATAGGGTCTAAACTTGTCACATGCAAAAACTACGGCTAATAACTCTTTCTCAGTTGTAACATAATTTCTTTGAGCAGCATCTAGAGTTTTACTAGCATAATGAATAACATTCAATTTTTTTATCTACTCGATGTCCAAGGACAACACCTACAGAAAAATCACTAGCATCACACATAATTTCAAAAGGTAGATTCCAATCAGGAGGTTCAACTACAGGAGCAGTTGTTAAGGCTTTCTTTAGAGTTTCAAAGGCTTCCTTACAATCATCATCAAAAACAAAAGGTACATCTTTTTGAAGAAGATTAGTAAGAGTCTTTGAAATTTTAGAGAAATCTTTAATAAATCTCCTATAAAAACCAGCATGACCAAGAATACTACGAATACCTTTAACATCCCTAGGATAGGGCATCTTCTCAATTGCTTCAACTTTAGCTCTATCAACTTCAATACCTCTCTCAGAAATTTTATGTCCCAATACAATTCCTTCATTAACCATAAAGTGACATTTCTCCCAATTAAGAAAAGGTTAGTTTCTTCACATCTCTGCAAAACTTTATCAAGCTTTCGCAAGCAATTATCAAAAGAATTCCCATAGACAGAAAAATCATCCATGAATACCTCAACAATCTTTTCACAAAAGCCATGAAAAATAGCAGACATGCATCTTTGAAAAGTAGCAGGAGCATTACACAAACCAAAAGGCATACGCCTATAAGCATAAGTTCCGTAGGGACAAGTGAAAGTGGTTTTCTCTTGATCTTTAGCTCTAACAGCAATATGTGAAAACCCAGAATTGATGGGGTTCGTAGCATAGAGAACAAAAAATTTCCTATCGCAAGACGAATAAAACCAACAGATCTAATCTATGGAACACCCAAGATCTAATCTACAAGATCGAAGCAACGAGATGGAGATGAGACTAACCCTCGAAGATTCCAAAGCCTACGAGATTAATCTCGTTGTTGGTGTAGACGATCGTCCCCGGTGCTGCAATCCGACAGCACTTCCGTACTCGGTCGCGCGTACGGTGTCGATGAAGCTCCTTCCTCTCCCGTTCCAGCGGGCAGCGGAGGTGTGGTAGATCTCCACGGAATCCCAGCCACGACGGCGTGGTGGTGGTGGTGGAGAAGAATTCTGCAGGGCTTCGCCTAAGAGCAGGAGAAACTGGGAGGGAGGAGAGGTGGCAAATTAGGGTTGCGTACAGAGCAGCAATGGCCGGCCAAACTACCCCTCTATATATAGTCGGGAGGTAAGGTTAGGGTTTCACAAAACACATCTAGGGCCGGCGCCTGGTGGGCCCACACACTACCCTGGCGCGGCCTGGGTGGGACCCGCGCCCAGGTGTGGTGTGGCCCACCCCTGACCTTTCTCCATCTCCCCTTTGGACTCCATCTACGTGACAGAAAAATAAGAACTTCTGTTTTTATTTCGTCCAATTCCGATAATATTTCCAGAACAACTTTTCTTGAAATACAACACAGCAGAATTCTTCCAGAACAATTATGGTCCTCCTCGTGATGTCTTGGATCCCATCCGAGCCTCCGAACAACATTCGGTCTCCATCTCATATTCCGAATCTACTTATGCGACATCGAACCTTAAACGCGTCACCCTACGGTTCGTGAACTATGCGACATGGTCGAGACTCCTCTCCGAGCAATAACCAATAGCGGGATCTGGAGATCCATAATGGCTCCCACATATTCAACGATGACTTAGTGATCGATTGAACCATTTACATACGATGCCAATTCCCTTTTTTTGTCTCGCGATATTTTACTTGTCCGAGGTTTGATCATCGGTATCTCCATACCTTGTTCAACCTCGTTACCGACAAGTACTCTTTACTCGTACCGTGGTATGTGATCTCTTATGAACTATTCATATCTATCCGTCATCAGGATGGACAAATCCCACTATTGATCCATATGCCTCAACTCACACTTTCCAAATACTTAATCCCATCTTTATTGCCACCCATTTATGTAATGGCGTTTGATGTAATCAAAGTACCCTTCCGGTGTAAGTGATTTACATAATCTCATGGTCGAAGGACTAAGGCAACTATGTATCGAAAGCTTATAGCAAATTGAACTTAATGACTTGATCTTATGCTACGCTCATTTGGGTGTGTGTCCATTATATCATTCAACTAATGACATAACCTTGTTATCAATAACATCCAATGTTCATGATCACAAAACCATGATCATCTATTAATCAACAAGCTAGTTATACAAGAGGCTTACTAGGGACTCCTTGTTGTTTACATATCACACATGTATCAATGTTTCGGTTAATACAATTATAGCATGGTATATAAACATTTATCATAAACACAAAGATATTATAATAACCACTTTATTATTGCCTCTTGGGCATATCTCCAACAAGAATAACCATCAAGGAAGCAAAAAATGAGTATTTTTAGACAACCTTTCCAATATTTGATCAATAAAAGGTAAAGGGTAATGGTCTTTCTTAGTAACTTTATTAACTTTTCGATAATCAATGCACATTCTATACCCTACAACTACTCTTTGAAGAATGAGCTCATCATTATCATTAGGCACAACAGTTATTCCTCCCTTCTTAGGAACACAATGCACAGGACTAACCCATCTACTATCAGCAATAGGATATATAATACCAGCTCCAAGAAGTTTTAATACCTCATTCCTTACCACATCCTTCATCTTAGGAATTAGACGACGCTGATGTTCAACAACAGGTTTTGCATCATCTTCCATGTTGATGGCATGTTGGCAAATAGCGGGAGAAATCCCCTTCAAGTCATCAAGAGTGTAGCCAATAGCTCCTCGGTGTTTCTTCAATATTTCCAATAACCTTTCTTCTTCAATATCTGAAAGCTTAGCTAATAATAACAGGATATGTTTTCTTATCATCAATATAAGCATACTTAAGATTATCAGGTAATGGTTTCAAATCAAATACAGGATCTTCCTTTGGTGGTGGTGTTATACCTAGATCTTCAACCGGTAAGTCATGTTTAAGAATAGGTTGACGAAGGAAAATTTCATCAAGCTCATCCCTTTCTTCCCTAAAGACTTCACTCTCACTATCCTCCAAATGTTGCTGCAAAGGATTATTAGGAGCAAGAGCAATAGTTGCACACTGTTCAACTCTAAAATCATCATTAGGCAAATCAGCTTTATAAGGAGTTTTGGCAAATTTAGAGAAGTTAAACTCATAAGATTCACCAGCAAATTTAGTAACAATTTTCTCTTTCTTGCAATCTATAACAGCTCCACAAGTATTCAGAAAAGGTCTACCAAAAATAATAGGACAAGACTTACTAGCAGCAGAACCAAGTACCAAAAAGTCAGCAGGATATTTAGTCTTACCACATAGAACTTCAACATCTCGAACAATACCAATGGGAGAGATAGTTTCTCTATTAGCTAGCCGAATAAACACATCAATATCTTCAAGTTCGCAAGAACCAATTCCATGCATGATTTCCGTGTAGAGCTCATAAGGAATGGCACTAATACCTGCACCATCGCATAAACCATAATACCAATGATCACCAATTCGAACAGAGAGCACAGGAACACTGGCTTTCCTAGACTTATTAGGATGCGAAACAATATTAGAAGCATCTTCACAGAAAATGATATGACCATCTTCTACATTTTCAGTTACAAGATCTTTAACTATTGCAACAGCAGGTTCAACCTTTATTTGCTCCTCAGGTTCTATAGGTTTCTTTGCACTTTTATTAACTACACTAGTTATAACAGAATACTCCTTCATTTTAGCAGGGAAAGGATTTTTTCAATATAAGCTTCAGGAAGAACATGATCAACAGTTTTAATTTCAATACATTTACCTATAGGTGAATCAGTTTTATCTTTATAAGGTTCATGATACTTATCAAAATTCTTCCTAGGCAATTCAAAATGAGAGGCAAAAGCTTTATAAATATTTGCAACAACTTGAGAGTCAAGACCATAAGTAGCACTCATATTACGATATTTATCAGTATCCATAAAAGTTTCAATGCATTCATAATCATAATTTATACGACACTCTACCTTTGTCATTCTCCCATCCTTCAGTATTTTCTTGGATTCGATCGAGAAGGTCCCATTTAAACTCTTCTTTATTGCGTGTGAATGATCCCGAACAAGTAGTATCCAGCAAGGTTTTATCTTGAAAAGAAAGTCTTGCATAGAAATTATCAATGATGATATTACCAGGAAGCTCATGAATGGGGCATTTGAGCATTAAAGACTTCAATCTTCCCCATGCTTGGGCAATACTCTCTCCATCATGAGGCCATAAATTATATATGCAGTTTCGGTCTTTGTGAATTTCACTTGGAGGATAGAATTTAGAGTAAAATAGAAGCACAATATCCTTCCAATCAAGAGAATGCCCATCCTTCAGCAGTTTATACCAATGCGCCGCTTTACCAGGACAGCGACATAGCAAATAATTTCTTCCTAACTTCATCCATTGAAATACCGCACACTTGAATAACCCGCATAATTCATGTAAGAACAGTAAATGATCTCCGGGATGAGCAGTTCCATCCCCTTCATAGCGGTTATCCACAACGGTTCAATAATTTTCATAGGTATTTTATACGGAATTACTTCCTCACGGCGCCTCATCCACTACCGTTGCAGTAGTAGTAGATTTCCCAAATAGAAATTCAAGAGAGGATCTCTCCATAATGACTTATAGCAGCGCAGAAACAAAATCAGCACGTACGGTAAAAGTTTTTCTTACCAATTCCACTTACCAATAGCGCTTCACTCCCGGCAACGGCGCGAGAAAATAGTCTTGATGACCCACAAGTATAGGGGTGTATCGTAGTACTTTCGATAAATAAGAGTGTCGAACCCAACGAGGAGTAGAAGGTGTTGACAAGCGGTTTCGATGAAGGATTCACTGTAAATGCTCACGGACAAGTTTTCGGGGTTTTGATATAGCAGATGAATAAATTACAAGTAAGTAAAATGCGAGAGTAATAATTGCAGCGAGTGGCCCAATCCTTTTAGCACAAAGGACAAGCCGGTTTGTTTTTATAATGACCAAACGTTCTTGAGGACACACGGGGATCTAGTCTAGTGCTTTCGCTTCATATAATTGATTAATCTTCATTGTTTTGATAAGTGTTGTGTGGGTGAACCTATGCTAATGCACTGCCCTTCCTAGGACTAATACATACTTGTGATTATACCCCTTGCAAGCATCCGCAAATACAAGAAAGTAATTAAGATAAATCTAACCACAGCCTTAAACTCTAAGATCCTGCTATCCCTCCTGCATCGATATACCAACAGGGGTTCGGGTTGTTGTCACTCCGGCAACCCACAATTAGCAAACGAATACAATATGTACTCCCTAGGCCCATAAAGGTGAAGTATCATGTAGTCGACGTTCACATGACACCACTAGAAGAATAACACCACAACTTAAATATCAAACCATTAAATATTACTCAACATAGTTCACTACTAACATTTAGACTTCACCCATGTCCTCAAGAACTAAACGAACTACTCACGAGACATCATATGGAACATGATCAGAGGTGATATAATGGTGAATAACAATCTGAACATAAACCTTGATCCAATGGTTTCACTCAATAGCATCAATAACAAGTAGTAATCAATACCGGGAGAGTTTCCCCTATTAAATTCTCAAGATTCAACCCTAGATGTTACAGTGGAGACGAGGTGCAGCGGTGGAGATGGCGGTGTCGATGGTGGAGATGATGATGATGATGATCCCAATGAAGTCCAGCTCGATGACGGTGACGATGGCGTCGATTTCCCCCTCAGGAGGAATCCCCCGGATTCCTGCCGCCGGAGAGCTCTTTTCTCTCTGGTGTTTTCCGCCCCGCAGGCGGCGTGTCTATTCTCGCCTATCCCCCGTGTCTTAGGTTTTCGGGATGATGAAGTACACGAAAGAGAGGAGGCCGAGGGGGCTGTGGGGCCCCTCCCCACATGGCAGCGCGACGGGCTGGGCCGCGCGGCCTATGGGGGGACATGGCGGCCTCCTCGGCTCCTCCTTCTGGCTCATTCTTCGGAAAAATAAGATCTTCGGTATAATTTCCGTCAATTGTTGATCTTCAGAAATATGGTATCTTGACGGTGCTTTTTCCTGACTCCGGTGAATAATTCTCCAATAATCATGAAACATGCAAAATAAGTGAAATAACATAAGTATCATCTCTAAATATGAAATATATCAATGAATAACAGTAAATTATGATATAAAATAGTGATGCAAAATGGACGTATCACTAACATGATTCAAATAATGATTTTTTGTGTCTATATGCTCAATGAGAACTGGTTGACAACTTCCAAGCCTATGATCAAAAAAATGGACGGCATGGTCCACACTATTGAGAAGTGGTTCGACCTGACCAGGGTGAAGAACAACAACTACCTACTCCCCGACGAACCTCCACCCTTGCGCACCGTGAAGAATAATATCAATATTGTGAGGTTGTGAAATACACTCAACATCATTAGAGAAACATCACCACATACATAATACAAATGAAGACACCACAATCCTTATTTCAATCCATAGTGACACTAAGGTTCATCTGTATCCACAAGAACTAAACTACTTAGGCATAGGGGCACAATATACTATATGAATACAAATGGATGAATGAATATGACACACGTATGGGATACACAAGCGAGTTGGGATTACAAAGCGATGAATGGAGGGATCGATGACGAACGTGGAGATGGTGATGGCATTGATGTCAAGGGCTCCTTGCCCCAAGTGTTATTCTGCTCTCCCTTGGAAGGTGTGGTGGGTGTTGAAGATATATCAATGGAGGTGGCACGACAGCAGGGCTCCGCCGTGGAGGTCCGTGGAGAGGATTGATCTTTATGGTGGTTGTTGTAAGGGTATATTGCCCCTATGTGTGGTTTTGGTAATTAATGATAACCCCTATGGACTAATGTTTTCATTGTGTTTATATGAAGGAATATTCCATAGGTACTACTTGTATTCCATGTGTTGGATTCAAGTATGGATGCCATGAAGATAAAGATATACATTGTGTATTGGCATCAAGATCATCGATTTGAAGATATATATGTGATATGATCAAGAAGAAGAAATGAAGATGGAGTTCTTATGTGGAACTCAATATTAGCCATGCTCTAGCTTATGTGATAAGCAATGAATGATCAAGATCTCTAGTGCTTGATTTCAAGTGAAGAATTCAAGTTATGGCTCTAAGTCGGTGTCATGATAGTCTCATAAGTTGAGCTATGGTTGACTAAGATTTAGAGCATGCAAGCAAATGAAGAATTCTATATACACCTCAAGATAGTATGATAGAGCATGAGAAGATACAAGGTTGACCAATACAAAGAGTGAAGAATAGATTCAAGTTTGGTCAACACATGAAGCATGAAGAATGTGCCACGAGAAGTCTTGTGGTATGGTAAGTCGTGTCAATCATGCTTTATGAACTAACCCATCATATATGTTCCCTTTTGTTGTCTATGTGGGTTAGTCATCTTTCCATGGGCATGCATCAAAAGAGAGATCTCATAGAGCCCATGAGAGGATGATGTCAAGTGGTGATCGTCATCAAGGTTGAGTTGGGCAAGTTCAACTTGAGCATCTCGAGAGGATCATATGCTTGAAGCTTGCCGTCCATTTGGTGATAATGGACATGTGAAGATGTGCATCAATGGAGCTTTCCCATCATAGTGTATGGGGGAGCATTTGTGAGTCTTCAAGAAGCAACAATGATCAAGTGAGGCATTCTGGCTTGAGTGGAGCTTGAAGAGTTATCATCAAGATCAAGCGGGATGCGCAAGGCAAATGTATGGCCTTGATAGGTTTTCCTTTTACCGGTCTCAAGGTGGTTGATGGGAGACCGGATTATAGGATAGATAGCCGCACTATCAAGAGGGGCTTTCAGTTGGGTAACTTGATCACATCGTCTTAGGGAGATCAATCCTTTGCATACTTTGCTTATCCCTATTGCTTCTTAGTGTTTCTCTGTGAGATGTTCTTGAGCTTGTTGCTAGCTTTACAACAAGCCCAAGTTCATCGAAAATGGAATCTGCATGCATCTTCTATTGCGTTTTCGAGTTTGGACGTCTTCACCATTTCTTGACGGTGGGAGACTCCCTCTCTAAAAACATCTAAAAATATCCTGTGAGGAGACTCCATATTTCCAACAAAATTGGTTTCATGTCAATCGGGGTTTGGACACAAAAGTTATCACAATTTTTATATAACATGTTTTCCTGCTGGCCCGGTTTCTCACCCGGCGTGACCGGCCGTCCCACCGGATGGCCCGGTTCCAACCGGCCCCTGGACTGGTGCCAGCCGGGGCCATGTTTTGTAAGACACAGAAGGGTCCCGGTCATGGCCCGGTCACAGGCCCGGTCTGGACCGGCCTGGTCCGGTCATGGGCCCGGTCCGACCGGGCTGTGGACCGGACGGCTCGGCGCCAACCGGCTCAAGCGCTGGTGACATCCGGAGGCTATTACCGCACGACAAATCCTGCCCCGGTCAAGGCCTGGTCCAGCTCGGTTTGGACGGAAGGCGGTCCCAGCCGGTCGGCCGGCACCAGACCGGACCCACCCTAGGCCGGTTGACCGGCCTCCTCAACTGTGCTGAGCTGAAACTCACCCAACGGTTATATTTCTCCCTAGACTATAAATAGGCCTTCTTCCACCTTGGGTTGGATAAGTTCTTCCACTCTCTCTCCTCCATTGTTGTCTTTGAAGAACTTGCCCCATCTCTTGATTCCCCCCATGATTCTTGCTCATTCTTGAGGGATCTAAGAGAGGAGATCTAGATCAACAATCCCCACCAATCCATTTCTCCTTTAAGTGAGGGGAACCCCTTGGATCTAGATCTTGGAGTCATTTGTTGATTTCCTCTTTGTTCTTCCTCTCTAATCTCATCCTAGCATTTGTTGCTTTGGTGGAATTTGAGTTTGAAGGATTTGAACACCTCTAGTGTTCTTGCTTTGCATCATTGCATAGTGTTGAGCTCTCCACCACGATTAGTTCGAGTGAGAGACCGTGAGCTTGTTACTCTTGGAGGGAGACCTCCTAGTTGGCTTGGCGGTTGGTGCTCCGGTGATCTCTTCAAGGAAGATTGTGAAGAGGCACGGGCTTCTCCTTCGTGGTGCTTGTGAAGTGGTTTTGGAGCTTGCCATCTCCGGGGTGGAGGAAATCTAACCATAAGGAAAGGGTCATTATCCTTCGTGAGTTTGGCTCGGAGAATAGGGTGAGCCTTCATGGCGTTGGGGAATCCTTCGTGGGATCTCCTCCCCTCCAAACGTGGCATACCTTCTTACAAAGGAAGGGAACACGGGAATACATCCTCGTCTCCGCGTGCCTCGGTTATTTCTATACCCGATCTTACTTTCCTTGTGATAGACATCGTGCTTGAAGTTCGTATATCTTGCTATCACTTGTGCTACATATATCTTGTGCCTATCTTGCTTAGCTCTAGTTGTTATTGTTGCACTTAGTTGAGCCTAGCATATTTAGGATTTGTGTTTGTAAAATAAACGTTAGTTTAATTCCGCATTCTTACAAGCCCTCTAGGCGACATCTCATCCTTTCAGTTGTCCACTCCTTTATATATTCTCTAGGAGGAGTTCGCAACAAACTCCAAACCATCCTTGTCATCTAAGGAAAGTTTAGGAACAAACAAGGACGAAATCGGTAAAGAATCACGTCAATTATGGTGATTTCACAACCCATAATATGCGGTATGGACATCGGTATGGTCATCTAGCTTGTACTGCAGGTCATTTAAGTCGTTGCCTCCTTAATTTAGTAATTTCGCATCGTTTGCTGATACAAACTCCCCATTTGAGATGTTCTTCAGCTCGTTGGATTTGTATGGACAAGGGCTACAACACCATCGTCTTGGATCATTAATATCGTGTGATCGAAAATATCACATTTTCATACTTCAGATGGCAAAGTCCTAGTGCATGTAACTCCTCCATATTTTCTCCTCTTAGTTCCTTTCTTCGTGATTTGTTCTTAAATGTCTAGAACACCTACACACACCAAAAACAAGGGAAAGTAATAAAATCCCAAAGATATTGGCTTATATATTGGCTTAATGAAACAGGTGTGACCAAAGACCAAACATTGTGAGGCCGATGGTCTATATTTTCGTTTATTAACCTTTATAACGACCTTTCTTTCTTCGTGATATATTAACCTTTATAACGACCTTAATGAAACATCAGCAAGATATTGGCTTATTTTAAAAGTTGCACACAAGATGCAGGTGTGACCAAAGACCAAACATTGTGAGGCTGATGGTCTATATTTTTGTTTCCATGATTCCACTATAGAGCAGTTTTTGGTGGATATTTTTTTCTTGATTCGTGCAAAGAAAGTTTATACATTAAAAGATTCAGAAGATACTGCGATGCATATTTTCATACAGGTTTTTGTACTTCATTAAGCACTGCCTTGGTTATTCTATTGAGTTCATTAAGAGTGCACTACATATAGCCACGTCTTTTGTTGCTGCCAATTATCGATCTAGACCCCCTTCGATCTCTTCCAAACTCATACTCCAGTTAGCCACCAAAATTAAAGCTGAGAAGAACTATACTGATAACTGACAAGCAAGATACACGATTCACTCCTAGTAATTCTAAATAGTCTCAAGATAATATTTAAACTTGAGTTTGTTTACTAGCAAAAATACCCGTGCGTTGCAATGGGTATAAAATAAATCAAACTCATATTGTTTAAACTATATCCCATTTTGGTTGTATCATTGGTTATGAAGTACGTACTTTGATTTCCACACAAATTCCAATTCTCTTAGGTTTCCCAGGATACAACAATCCTCACAAAAATAATAAAGTAAGAAGTGTGTACTTGGTTCCTGAGTATCTTCGGAGCCTCAAAAAGTATGAAATCATCACACTGTCTCGTCTGATTCAACAATTAATTGGTTGATAAATCGCTACTTGATGGTCACTGATTAGCCAATAAACTCATTTATCACTTAATTAACTCATTTATCGCTCAATTAATCGGTTGATTTGCCTATTAATCACTAATCGCCAGCCGACCGAGTTGACACCGATAAATGATTTTTGCAAGAAGCAAAAGAACGTTGAAACTACATATTACAAACACATTTACTCTAAAGTACCTAGGCCTCTTGTAATGGATCATCACTGGCATAGGGGTCATGTCGGTTCCGTCCAAAGTTAAATCTGTATGCATCAGCAAGTATCATCCATCAGCTTCTAGCTAGCACGCCGGGGACAATGGTATTAGTCACTAATACAATCACAACAGTATGCATTGGATAGCAACAATAAAACGATTAGTGCCAGTAGCAAAAATCAGTACGGGGTACAGGTTGAGAGGGCAAATGAGAAGTAGCATCACCACTACTAATAATGAAGGAATCAGAACAACTTTATTTTTTTGAGCTAAAGGAATCAGAACAAATAATAGCAAGAACAAATCCTGGACGAGTTGAGCAGCGCATGTGCCACGGCCCAAGTGCGGACATTATGTCGAGCAGGTTATATGCCGTGGGACGCCGAACAACCCCAGGAACAGTGGGAGCCGGCCACAAAGCGCAGCAGAAGTGTTTGCCATAGCAGTGAGTGGCGCAGCTTGCAGGAGCAGGACGCGACAGAAGAGCAGCTCAATTTGGAGAGGGACGCACCTAGACGCGCTCCCACGCCTAAAGGCATCTCCAGCGGCGGGACGTAAACGGACGCTGAGCCCGACCGTTTTCGTCCGCTGTGACTGGAAATGTGTCTGGCACCACCTCCAGCAGAGCGATTCAAAGTGACCGGGCCGTCCGCGGAAACGCAAACCTGGCCCAAATATGCGTCTCGGATGTGTCTTTGTGGATACTGCGCGAACGCCGAAAGTGTCCGCTCGCATCTAGCGGACGTTTCGTCGGGCCCGCCTGGCAGCGACCCTGCGTCGATGCGTCTTCTCAAACGCGCCAGCGAGTGGTGCCGCTGCGTCGCTTGCGACGTTAATGGCTTTGCCGATATGCAACCCACCTTCCACATTCGCCACGCGTCTCGCGGCCACCGCATGCCTCCGGCTAGGGGTGGACACAAAGCTCAAGGCTCGAGGCTTGGCTCGGGCTCGACAAGGCTTGGCTCGGGCTCGACTCGGCTCGAAGGGTAGACAAGCCAAGCCTAAACCTTCCGATCAAGGCTCGAGGCTCGACAAGCCCGCTCGATGAAGCTTGCAAGCCGGCTCGAAGGCTCGATGCAATAAAAAATACGTATATACCTTGGCTAAAAAACATAGTATTTCAGAATAATAAACAACAATTGAACAACAATTACATTTATAAGATTGTATAACAAGTTTCAGAAAGTACCAATAAGGACAACAATAGCCTATGTCACAAGTTCTAGGGGGGGAGGGGGGAGCATTGTGTCAATTTCCAGGCAGCAAATAGCTGAACTACCAGCTAGGCTAACGTATATCGTACTCCGTATATATCTTCCAACAAACGGACGAAACCATTGATATGTCCGTTCCATGTACTAGCAAAAGCATTAGGCAAAGCTACTCCAGAATGAATCTAGAGTAGTCTAGTTCAGCATGACTGCAACAAAAGGGAAAAGGTCAAACTGTGTATCAACAGTTCACGGCATCAAAACTGTCCGCTAAGGAAAGATATAATTCTGACGCTCAATCCCCGTATCTCGGCAGTACACCTCGTGAAATCAATCTGGGAAACAAATAAATCAGTGGAGGAGATTAGTAGTCTGTCGGTGGCAAACACAGGTGGAGGAGCTGGATGCACACCAGACGGAAGGCCGACAGAAGAAGAGTAGGCAACCGGCGAGCGGCCGGCAGCGGGCGCCGGTGATCCTAGATGACATGGGCCTCGCTGGGTCTAGGGGATCAAATCGGGAGGAGCTGGGGGTAGGAGGAGGAGATGAGGGCGGTGGCGGCCAGCGTTGGAGGCGGTGGTGGCAGGCTGGCAGCGGGCGTCATTGGCGGCGCCGGCCCATTCAAGATGAGCGAGCTGGATGTGGATGGGATTCGTCGCACGCAGGGCCGCGGGGATAGCTAATTAGGCTGTAGCTGTAGAGTAGTAGGCGTCTGGCTCGACGAGCTCTCGAGCCGAGCCGCAAGCCTTGCAAGCCGAGCCTCGAGCCTCTTTTTTGGAAACGTTTGTCCTGCAAGCCGAGCCAGGCTTGGCTCGATTATCTTCGAGCCTGTTCGAGCCGAGCCACGAGCCGGCTCGGCTCGGCTCGATTCCACCCCTACCTCCGGCCTATATAAAGGGGGCGCGCGTTCTTCTTCCTCATCCACTCCTCCAAAGAAACCCTAGCTGCTACAAAGCTCCACCGTAGCGCCGCCTAGGTGTTCCTGCGACGCAGCCAGGCCCGCAAGGAAGTCCATGGCGGTCACAGTGGCGGAGCGGTCGAGGGCGCGGCCTGGCGGCCGGGGACGGGCGGAGCCGCCGTGGTGGAGCGATTCGGCCCCACGCTCGCCGTCGCCTGCTCCCTATTCGTCTTCGCAGGAGGACCGCTGCTTCGAGTTCCTCCGCATCATCGACAACGACCCGCTCGGCATCAAGCGGCTCCTGGACAAGTTCGACGATGGCATCGAGCCGGCGCATTTGCAGCTATGGGAGGCCGGTGCAGCCGCCTGGACCGTGGAGGTCTGTTCGACGGGCAGGGCAAGATGTACATGCACACCGGGTAGGGCAAGTTCGCCCGTGACCTCGCGCTCGAGCCCGGCTGCCAGCTCACCTTTCTCTACGAGGGAGACGGTGAGATGATCGTCAAGGTGTTCGACGACACGGCCTGCCGCGCCCACACCGGCGAATCCGCCTCGGACACCGATAGTTAGAACTTAGAGTATTCTTTCTTTGCGCGAATACGCTACGGCGGGAAAGCCAGTACTGGAAGGTTTCTGTCTGTTCTTCCTCGGTAGAACCAACAAGGTGTTGGAGATATGCCCAAGAGGCAATAATAAAAGTGGTTATTATATATATCTTTATGTTTATGATAAATGTTTATATACCATGCTATAATTGTATTAACCAAAACATTGATACATGTGTGATATGTAAACAACAAAGAGTCCCTAGTAAGCCTCTTAACTAGCTTGTTGATTAATAGATGATTAGTTTCATAATCATGAACATTGGATGTTATTAATAACAAGATTATATCATTATATGAATGATGTAATGGACACACCCAATTAAGCGTAGTATAAGATCACGTCATTAAGTTATTTGTTATAAGCTTTCATTACATAGTTACCTAGTCCTTATAACCATGAGATCATGTAAATCACTTATACCGGAAAGGTACTTTGATTACATCAAACTCCACTGCGTAAATGGGTGGTTATAAAGGTGGGATTAAGTATCGGAAAGTATGAGTTGAGGCATATGGATCAACGGTGGGATTTGTCCATCCCGATGACGGATAGATATACTCTGGGCCCTCTCGGTGGAATGTCGTCTAATGTCTTGCAAGCATATGAATAAGTTCATAAGAGACCACATACCACGGTACGAGTAAAGAGTACTTGTCAGGAGACGAGGTTGAACAAGGTATAGTGTGATACCGATGATCAAACCTCGGACAAGTAAAATATCGCGTGACAAAGGGAATTGGTATCGTATGTGTATGGTTCATTCGATCACTAAAGTCATCGTTGAATATGTGGGAGCCATTATGGATCTCAGAACCGCTATTGGTTATTGGTCGGAGTAGTACTCAACCATGTCCGCATAGTTCGCGAACCGTAGGGTGACACACTTAAAGTTGGATGTTGAAATGGTAGAACTTGAATATGGAATGGAGTTCGAATATTTGTTGAGTCCCGGATAAGATCCCGGACATCACGAGGAGTTCCGGAATGGTCCGGAGAATAAGATTCATATATAGGATATCATTTTATGTGAATAAAAATGATTCGGAAGGTTCTACGGAAGGTTCTCGAAGGTTCTAGAAAAGTCCGGAAGAACACACCTAGGAAGGTGGAGTCCACATGGGACTCCACCTCCATGGCCGGCCAACCCTAGGTGGGGTGGAGTCCCAAGTGGACTCCCCTGGGGGCCCCCCCATATGGAAGGTGGAACTCCCACCTCTAGTGGGAGTCCTAGCTGGGAAGGTTTCCCACCATATGGAAGGTTTTGGGTTCGGTCTTATTCGGAGACTTGTAGTCCAACACTTGGGGCTTCCACCTATATAATGAGGGGCCAAGGGAGGGGCCGGCCACACCTAGACCACAACCCGCCCCCTATAGTGGCCGGCCACCCCTCTCCCCAAACCCTAGCCGCCCGCTCCTCATATCCCGCACGCTTAGCGAAGCTCGCCGGATTTCTCCACCGCCCACCACGCCGTCGTCTTTGTCGGATTCAAGAGGAGCTACTACTTACGCTGCCCGCTGAACGGGGAGGTGGACGTTGTCTTCATCAACAACCGAACGTGTGACCAAGTACGGAGGTGTTGCCCGTTCGTGGCGCCGTGATCAAGATCTTCTACGTGCTTTTGCAAGCGGCAAGTGATCGTCTACCGCAGCAACAAGAGCCTCATCTTGTAGGCTTTGGAATCTCTTCAAGGGTGAGACTCGATAATCCCCTCGTTGCTACCGTCTTCTAGATTGCATCTTGGCTTGGATTGCGTGTTCGCGGTAGGAAATTTTTTGTTTTCTATGCTACGTTATCCTACACAAGGGCACCGTCATGCCTCCCGCTGGATTTTCTAGTTTGGGTGACTGGGTGTGCCCTCGAATGTTCTTTCTTGGCAGCGAACATACGGAAATCAACACAACTGGTTTCTATTTTTAAAATATTTATATTTGTGTCAACAATGGTTCAAACTATGTATTAGTTTGTGTAAACCATGTTCCAAACTATGTATTAGTTTGTGCAAAATAATCTTCTAATTTGTAATATTTGGAACTATGCACGTCGGGCCGCTGGAGCCACCCAGACGCAAACAGACGCACGGTTAAAATCATTTCAGCGTCCGCTGCGCGACGCAAACGGACGCGCGCGACAACAATAAAATGTCGTGCCGCTGAAGATGGCCTAAGATGGGCGTAGAGAGGAGGGTGTGGTGGAGATCGCCAGAGAGAGAGGCGCACGGTGCTAGGTATTGGGGGGAGACTTGTATAGGATCTCCCCATTAGGTAGGATCATAGGATCAACTTAGAAAAATCATACTTTTGCTATGCGAAAAAATCTGAAAATAATTACATGCATATAGGCTGTATCTACAACTCCAAAAAAATTCAGCTCAAAATATAATCTACACTTGGAGAAACAAAAAAGACAAATTCTGATGTGAATAGTGTCAGATCTGGTTGAATAGTATTTCACACTATTCACATCCAGATTTATCTTTTTTGTATCTCTAAGTGTATGTCGAATTTGAAGTTGCAAATTTTTGGCATTGCATATATAACATAGATGTGAGTTGTTATTTTTTTCAGAATTTTTGAACATGTTTTGTCTTTGCAAAAAATTAATCTCATAAATCCTATCTAAGATCTGATCCTACCTAAGTCTTCCCCTAGGTATTGGTCCCGGCCGCTGATTTCCGCCAGCTTCCCTCAAGCGCGGGCACGTGTTGCCGCCGCTGCCAGAGAAGGACAGACGAAAGTCGAGATGGGTTGCTGCTGTCCAGGTGCGGGTAGAGGAGGGCAGTGCGGTCGGGGAGAATCGACCCAGGCCCGGCGCTGAGGCGGTGCAACCGGTGCGGGAGCACCGGGCCCCCGATCGCTAGGGGCCTCACCCAGGTATGTCAATACGTATGTAGTAGTTTCCATGTAATACAGGTGCAGGTGCAGCTTACGTTTGGAAAGAAAAAATCCAATCAAACTCAGCTCACGTCTGAAGGCATTGCCTTCCTTGTACGCACACATCGATAAAGGAAAAGAAAGCGCATTAACTGAGTCCGGCCGGGTCGCGTGGAAACTTTCATGTACGCATCCTCCATCACTCTTCCGTTTCCCAACCCCAATCACCGCCGTGGCACGGACGATGGGCGGCACTCGCTCGTCAAGATTGGATTAGGGCCTTTTTTTATCTTGCACCGGGCCCCTGATATGTTAGGGCCGGCCCTGAATCGACCGTCTACGTACACGATGGTAGCGGCAGAGCAGCCAGTGCGGGGGAGGGAGGGAGGGAAACTACGTACTACATGTGGAATGCCAAACTGTGTGTTTGACTCGCCAGCTTCATGTTGTACTAGTACACAGCCAGATTGTTCTTCTGCAGTCCACGCCGGCCGAACCGAATGCCAGGACTTCTCCTCCTCCCCGGCCGTTGGCACCAGCGATGGCGCCTAATAATTCGTGGCGTCAGCAGTATCTTTCATTCCTGATTGGCAGTTTGACAGGCACCCGGTTATGTTAATAAGATGTCCAGGCGCAATTATACTTCTGTTGATGTACGTACCGAGCCTCCTGACAAATGATTATTTCTGTTGGCCGTATTTGCAAGTTTGTGACCTAGATGAGCATTTTTCCGAGTTTCTGAAGTATAGTCTTCTACTCCGTGGTCACTGGTCAAAAGAATCTCTACATGCTAGCCCATGGGGATGCACAAACTAACCACTAGCAGTCTTCCTGATTGCGACTACTGCTAGCTAGCAATTCATTGCGATGCTTATTTGTATTCCCAGAGCTCTATTCTCTGGCAATACCATTTGCTTCTTAGAGATGGACACCTGCCCATGCACAAGCTGGAGACGAAAGTGTAAGCATCAATATACAAGGAAGAAATTAAGAACGTTACCGACGAGTCGCTGATAAGCCGTTGCTGTGGGGAGGTCCACCGCGTGGAGACGTGCGGAACGGTAGAGCTGGCTACCTATCCAACGCATCCTACGTCTGGCTCGCCGCCAGCGGCACGTTGTGTGGAATAATCAAACCAGTTTGAGAGCCACATGGAAATCGCTGGGCATATATACCTAGCTAACTTAGCCTGAACTGCCCTGCCCTGAACTGCGGATACATAAGCTCCCGGCCCGCCCAGATATTACCCGTGGCATAATACGGCAGGCCTTGCTCAGAGACAAACAAGGTAGAGCGCGGCGGAGGGAAGAGGGGTAGACGAGAGGAGAGGAGAGGTGATCGCTCCATCGGGGGCGACGGCCGGGATGGTTACCGAGTCATCGTCGTCATCGTCGTCCTCGACGGTGCCGACGGCGAAGGGCGTGGCGAGAACGCTGGCTCAGCACCACCAGGCCGTGGTCGGCTTCCTCTTCGGCTTCTTCGTCATCCTCGTGCTCTACACCACGGTGTCTGGCCAGTTCGGGTCGAACACCATTGGTGAGTTACTAGTAACTTTCTAGTGTCAGTTACAACTTGCTTGGCAATGCCCTTATGGTTTCTCTTAATCATCTCATTGTAGAGCGTATTGCTTTCTAATTTTCTTACTTCGTTCAAGAACTATGCATACCATTAATTCCGGCCTGTTCACGAGAGTCACGATCGATTTCATGGTTAAATAAACTGGGTTAAATCCTTGTTTTCTTACTTTACCTCAGTAGTAGACTCTGTGACCTACATCACCTTGTTTCTATATTTATTTGAAATTCCCCTTCCTGCTCCCTCAAAAAGAAAATCGCCTTCACACATTTATTCTGTTTTGTGCTGCATGCTCTAAAGAGATCAAGACTAAATGTGGAAAACCAGTTACATTTATTTTCTTGGAAAAATGTAGCTTATCCATTTTTCGATAAAGGGTGTTTTATTACTCAAAAAAATTTAAGCATTACACCCAGTCTCTACATAACTTAAATGCAGACAGCCGTTCAAATATCCAAAGTGTTCAAAAAAGTACTCCTAGATGAAAGATAAAAAAACAGGTGACGATCCCGGCTAAGCTTCATTGGCCTCAATACGCCTATTATGTAGCCACATGTAGCTTATCCATGAACTAGTCAGAAGATACATACTTATATCCATCCAAATTATTTTAGTGGTGCATTAATGGTAATGTTGAATACATTTAGAATACACCATATATATAGTCATGCCAATTCTTCCCAACAGTTAACTTTCCAAATAATTCCGCTGCCATCCTCTCCAATTTTTATGAGGTAAGACTGAAGCATACAAGATTAACATATTATGCTGCAGCATTTCTAGCTAGCTAGTCTAAAACAAGATACCACTGACCTCATATATACTAGGTTCGGAGGCTCCGTGTTGGTTACTAATTTCTTCATTAGACTATGCATGTGGAGTGTCAAACTTGTGCGTCTGATTCGCCAGCTTATTCTTTGTGCGTGCAGTAGTCCTGCAGTCCATGCCGACCGAACAGAATGCCAGGGCTTCTCCACCTCAGTCGTCGTCGCCTAATAATTCTACCCAAGGTATATAACTTCTGCTGGTGACGTTTCTATATTGTAATTTAGCGTGGGTTGCCAACCAGTTATAATCGAATGTAGTCTAGCCCCAGTTAGTTAGTACTTGTTTTGTTGGAATTTTGTGTAAATTTTGATGGAACTGTTGGCGTACGCGCCGAGTCCTGACAAATGATAGGACCAAGCCCAGCCGACGCCACATGTGGCTTAGGCTGCGGCGTCGTAATCAGCGGCTTGATAATGGACTAATAGTAAACGATGGAGATGGGTGTAGGCGTGTAGCATACGCGTATATAGAAGATGTGGTACGATCATCATATACTGTATTTTATGATACGAGGTGTATGATTTGGTTGCTAATTATTCCCTTGGTTTAGTATCATGCATGTCGGCCAATTTTTTATTTTGCATATTAATTCTCAAGTGTACAAAGCGCCTTCTCTCATGTGCTCACAAGTCTAATTCAAAAATAAAGTTATGTTGGTATTCTTCCATTTCAAGTCATGGTCAGTTGTACTACAGTTTTGTGTGTGTACACGCGCTCCCGGGTATAGAAGCACCATGTCAAAGCCATGTTTTCGTAACATGATTCAGTATCTATGGTGAGAAATGCAACTTTAGGCCCTCGGATAGGCCACCTTCTCTTTTTTTTACGGTTTATATATGTGCGAGTTGGATTCCCTCACCCTCCACAACTATTACATACAGTTTTAAAACATAAAACCTCTGTAGCTTTTGAAATGGAAAGTGTGGTCATTGGTCAACTTCTTGAATATTTGAGCTCTTCCAGTGAAGGAAGCTTTAAAATGAGACAAATATTAAATATTTTTTATAATTTAGAAAAAAATAAATTGAAACTTGATGAAACTTTTTTTTGACCAAGAACTTGATGAAACTTGGTGAAACTTGATCAATTTTTTCTTTGAAACATTTTTCTCTCTCTCTGTTTCAAACTTGGTTCACAAGAGTTTTAGAAATTATTTGGCAATTATCTTTTAGTCCAATCTAGAAACGAATTTTTTGTATCTAGTTTTCTTGTCCATCATCATGTTTGAATATGTTTCAGAATTCATAAATTTTGTCGAAACAAACCCTTTTTAGGCTTGTTTAAATATGTTCCAATAAATATGGCTATTTCATATCTAATACAAGAAATTAAAGCAATGTACTAAACAATGGGAGGGATACTAGTATGGGGTAGGCTAAATGCGAAGATTTTCTGAAGTGCTAATCTCACAGCAAAGCAATGATGGATATGTGCACAAGACCTCACGTGCACGCTAGAAACGTCTATATATATGGTCGTGTGATTAAAGTTTTCTTTACCCGCAAAAAAAAGTTTTCTTTGTTGATCTCTGTACCTAAAATTGACAACTGCGGTGCATGATATGTAGATATTATTGTGCACAAGGACGACGTAAACAAGACCATGGGGGGAGAACATACCCAAGACAAGGTACTTGGAACCGACAAGAATAACAAGACTGATGCAAACTTTGGTAACTAGACCTTTCCCTACCTAACTCGTATTTTGTCTAATGATACAGATAGGATCGTTGATTACTTACTGATGATTGAGCACCTATTAATTCAGATAACATGCAAGCAAATAGAACGGAGCAGTCAGGCGGTCAACCAGTAAATAATACTATTACTAACGTAAGTGACAAGATGAAGGAGGAGGAGCTCATTCGGCAAGAACTCGATCAAGACGACGATAAGAATGACACAAACGTCAAAAAGGGTGAGCTGATGATGTCACCCGGTGGCATTCAAAAAGAGTGACACAAAAGAGTTAGTAATAATAATAAACTAAAACATCGGCCGCATGCAGGTGCTCCAGTTCCGCGCAAGCCCATCTGCGACCTGTCCGACCCAAGGTACGACATCTGCGAGATCATCGGCGACGCCCGTGCCACCAACCGAACCGTCCTCTACGTGCCGCCGCCCGCCGAGCGTGCCGCCGACGGCCAGGAGTGGGCCATCAAGGACCAGTCCCGCAAGCACCTGGAGTACATCAAGAAGGTCACGGTCCGGTCCCTGAGCGCCGAGCAGTCCCTGGCGGCGCCGGAGTGCACCTCCCGGCACGCCGTCCCGGCCGTCGTGTTCGCCATGAACGGGCTCACCTCCAACCCGTGGCACGACTTCAGCGACGTGCTCGTCCCGCTCTTCATCACCGCGCGCGCCTTCGACGGCGAGGTCCAGTTCCTCGTCACCGACCTCCAGCCCTGGTTCCTCGACAAGTACCGCCTCATCCTCGCCAACCTCTCCCGCTACGACGTCGTCGACTTCGACAGGGACGCCGGCGTCCGCTGCTACCCGCGCGTCGTCGTCGGGCTGCGCAGCCACCGCGACCTCGGAATCAACCCGGCGCGCGCGCCGCGCAACTACACGCTGCTCGACTTCCGCATGTACATCCGGGACATATTCTCGCTGCCGCCCGACAGCGTCGGCATCCCGTACAAAACCGCCGCCGCCACCAATAATAACGCAACCGTCGACGGCGAGAAACGGAAGCCGCGGCTGATGCTCATCAACCGGGGCCACAATAGGAAGTTCGTCAACATTCCAGAGATCGCCGACGGGGCGCGGGCGGCCGGATTCGAGGTCGTCGTCGTGGAGCCGCGCCGTGATCTCAGGCTGGAGGATTTCTCCCTGGCGGTGGACTCGTGCGACGTGCTCATGGGCGCGCACGGGGCCGGCCTCACCAACTTCTTCTTCCTCCGCACCGGCGCCGCCATGCTGCAGGTGGTGCCGTGGGGACACATGGAGTATTCGGCCATGATCTTCTACGGCGTGCAGGCAAAGGAGATGAACCTGCGGGACGTTGAGTACAGCATCACCGCCGAGGAGAGCACGCTGTACGACAAGTACGGCAAGGATCACCCGGCGGTCAGCGACCCGGAGTCCATCCATAAGCAGGGCTGGCAGCTCGGCATGAAGTACTACTGGCTGGAGCAGGATATCAGGCTCAACGTCACTAGATTTGCTCCCACGCTGCACCAGCTGCTCAGGACCCTCCGGGAATAGAGCATAGGAAATACAGTGGTTACATACAGGATCTTTTCAAAAGAAAAAGAAAATACAACTACATTAAAAAAAAATAGTACTCCATTCTTTCTCGAAAGGATTTTGGAGATTTATCTAAATTTAGATGTAGACGGATAGTAGAACAAATTGTTACTTTGTATACATCAATTGGTGATTTATGAGCTTCAAAATTCTTGAAATTCTAAACAAAGCAGTCCGCAGAAGATATATAGAAAAATGGAGAATCATATTACTCGTATAAACATCTTAGGTACCTCTGCACCTCAGCCGCTGCTGTTGCCGGCCTCGGCCCCGACCCTGGCCTTGGCCCCGGCTCTGGCCCTGGCCCCGGCCACAGCCCTGGATCCGGCACCAGCGGCAGTGGCGGCGCCCCTTCCGTCAAACGACGAGGGGGAGGAGAGGATTTCCGCGGCGGCGTTCCATGGGAGGTGATGAAGCGTCGATGGAGGAAGTCGTGCGGCACAGCTACTTGGCCGGGGCCTGATGCTCTCCCTCGGTAGCCATGGAGGATTCGGTGGAGCGGTGGCGGTCTCCGCCCCCGGTGACGGTTCGGCGGTGGTACGCATGATCCGCGCCGCCGTCCTCTTCCCTGGTGATCCGGCAGGAGGGACTGGCGGGGTGGGGGCTACTGGTCTTGCTTTGCTTTTGGTGGCGGTCCTCGGGTTTCTCGCAAGCGAAGATGAAGATCTATCGGAGGTCGGTTTGTCTTGATCTGACCGGAGAGATGAGTTCCGGAAAGCTCCGCCGGCGAATAGAATAGTGCAACTTTTGCCTGGAGTTTGCTGGATCGGTTGGTATTCGGTCGCGCGTACCCATGTTTTTATTCCGACCGTTTGGTTTCGGA
Source organism: Lolium multiflorum (assembly GCA_030979885.1). Lineage (NCBI taxonomy): Eukaryota > Viridiplantae > Streptophyta > Magnoliopsida > Poales > Poaceae > Lolium > Lolium multiflorum. The sequence continues at coordinate 76,251,906 of CM061753.1, read as the reverse complement.
GGGAGAGGCGAGAAGCTCTATTCTGTGTTGACATCAGGTGACTTTTTGGTCCATGGTGAAGTCAGAAGGAATATCATAAAGGTCAGATTGGTGGACTGGCTAAAGGAGGTTCGAGTGTCCGTGATGCTGAGGAATTTTCTTGGCATTCCGGGCTCCGCAGAAGTGGTATGCATGTGTGGGTGGCAGCACAAGTGAAGTTCAGAGTCTTACATCTCGGGTGAAAATCCAAGGTCTGGCCTTAACTGGTTGTGTATGGCAAGGACCTTGTTGGAGGCATTGTTTTGAGAGTGGGGATTATCTTCAGGGTGAAAACCTAAGACCTTTGGTCGGGCGATGATGGCATTGGTGCACTGTTCCCTTCTTGGAGGCATCGCTTTTGGAGAGTCTGTATTTTCAGGTGTTGTCGCGGTGGTGGTTGTATTGTTGTTGCTAGGTCTGGAATGCTGTAGCGGGACTTTTATTTCTTAGTTTTCTTTACTCTTTTTGGGTTGTGTGCATCCGTACTGCCACTAGGGTGGTCGTTGTTGCGGAGGCTGGATGTAATTGGTATCTTTTGATATTAATATATTTCCTTTATTAAAAAAAGATAAACAACATCAAAAAAGGTTTGGACCGGGCAGGAAACTATTTGTGGGCCTGGCAACTTATTTTTGTTCTATTTTACATTCTAAAAAGACATCGTCGTCCAGATTTTTAAGCTATGCTTGTGATCGCGTCCCTCCACCGTACCACCGTGGGAACGTTCGCCTGTTATATTTTTTGAAAGGTTTTAACTGCTTTTTATCATTTTATCTACTCCCTCTGTTTCATTCTACAGTGCCTATAGTTTTTGGCACGGAAATTAGCGCAAGAGTATTCTTTACATAAGATCCATGGCTTAATGATTTAAGATTAGAGTTAAGTGAGGGAAATCGATAACTTCCTAAATTAACATAACAAATCCCACAAATCTCTCTTTGACTCTCCATATATGTGCAGCCAGATTTTACTATTAAGGAAAGAAAAACAATGCTTCCTAAATCTAAGGAATCGTTGGGGTCACGCATTAGGAATCTCAATTAATTGTTTCCCTTTTGTATGGATATTTTTTCATGCATGTCGTGTGGGAGCTGACAGGTAGAGGGGGTAATTAAAAAAAAGTCAAGCTACAACCTTATATTCTGAAACAAATGCCAAAAATATATAGGCATTATAAAAAGGAACAGAGGGAGTACTCGAATTCTCTTTCCTTGGCGAGGGCTAAAAGGGGTAAATCGTGACGTAGTGTTTAAATTCCAACAACAAATGAAACATGTATAATTAATTGAGAAGGCTCGATGACGTAATGATCGATAGGATATTTGTGTATCTGAGGGGCATCAAGAGACATTTTGATCCATGATGCAGTCAGAAAAAGGGAATAACATGAAGGCCGGTGCGAAGGACTAGCTAAGTAAGGTTCAAGTCTCTGCGTTGTTGAGGGACTTGCTTGGTGTCCCGGGCTCCGCAGCAGTGGTATGGAAGTGGGAGCGGCAGCACAGGTGAAGTTAAGTGTCCTACCTTTCAGGGTGAACCCAAGGTCTGGTCTTAACTGGTTGTGCCTGACAATGACCTTGTTGGAGGCATTGTTTTGAGAGCCGGAACTATCTTGAAGGTGAAACCCTAAGATCTTTGGTCGAGCGACGATGGCGCTGGTGCACCGTTTCCTTCTTGGAGGCGTCGTTTTTTTGGAGATTATGTATTTTAGTTGTTGTCTTGGTGGTGGTTGTATTGTTGTTGCTAAGCCTAGGATGCTATAGTGGGACTTTTGTTTCTTAGTTTTCTTTTCTATTTTTTGGCTTTGTGCATCCGTACTGCCATTAGGGTGTTGCATTGTTGCAGAGCCTGAATGTAATTGATATCTTTTGATATTAATATATTTCCTTATTAATAAAAAAGCTCCCGTAGTTGCCATAGCCATGCGATGACAATTCACGCATTCCGAAAACTCTGAAGAGAGTCTTCAGCAAATTGGTGGTTTACATATCCATTGCAAGGTCAATCTAATGACGAAACATGATGTTTTCACCTAGAGCTCAAGATCGGATACTTCAAGAGCGGCATGAAACAAAATAACTCTCGATGTCTTCGTGTTGCCGTACTGCCATTAGAGAGCCTGAATGTAATTGGTATCTTTTAATATTAATAGATTCCCTTTATAAAAAAAAAAGCTCCCGTAGTTGCCATAGCCATGCGATGACAATTCACACATTCCGAAAACTCTGAAGAGAGTCTTCAGCAAATTGGTGGTTTACATATCCATTGCAAGGTCAAGCTAATGACGAACATGATGTTTTCACCTAGAGCTCAAGATCGGATACTTCAAGAGCGGCACGAAACAAAATAACTCTCGATGTCTTCATGTCCCCCCCCCCACCCCCCCACACACACACACAAACTCCCAAAGGAAGATGCACATCAACCATTTTTTTGAACAAGAGAGGGGTATGGAAGACCCCAGAGTGGCGGGTACATTTTACATCAAGGTCCTTTTACATCACTCGCACGGAGAAACCAGAAATTTAAAGAAAGGACCTCAAAATTTACAAGAAACACCCTGAAGAAAAATATGAAAAAGCAATCAGGCCCATGGGCGCCTCCGCCACCAACCGCCGGCGATCTCCAGACGTTTCCGTCGAGATATGGAGCCGAGATGCCCAACAGCACGCTTCCGGCGAAGCTTAGCATCCGCCGGCCACCTCTCCTCCTCCGGGGACGAACCACTTGTTGGTGAAGAGGCGTTGAGCTCCGGCGAACAAAGCAGAGAAGGGCCTCCGTCTTGGAGGTTGCAGATGGGCCGCCATGCCGACCAAAGATCGCGCCATCGACGAACGACGCGTGTTCCATACGATGGAGCTCAGACGATGAAGCTCCGTAGCACCCTGCAGGCAAGCACCGAAGAGCATGGATCCAGTCTGCCCTTCCGCCACTTCTCCTCTCGCCACCACGGCAAGGCTGAGAAGGAAGCAGAGGAGACGAACTAGAGTAGTAGCCACATCGGCAGAGAGGACAGGATTCCTCCCCTCGATCCAAAATTGTCGAGCCCCACTCTGCTCCTCCTCGCCACCGCGATCGGCCAGGAGAGAAGAAGGAGCATACCTTGCAGCATCGATTTGGCGCCTCTCCCTCTTGCCACCACGGCCGGATTGGAGAGCTCCATCTTCTCTGCCATCGAGGAAGGAAGAAGAGCATGTAGCCACCATATTATTTGGGGAGACGTCGTCGCTCCCCGCAACACCTCTCTCCAACCATCGGAGCAGAGGAAGTGCGAGCAGCAGCCCTAGGTTGGTCAGGATCCGGCGGCGGAGACCCCGACCACCGCCTCCATTAACTACTGGCATAACGCCAAGATCCACTAGGGTAAAACCAGACAAGGAAGAAACCTAGACTAGCCCTAATCTACTCCGACGCGTCACCTCAACCAACTCCGGCCGGCTATTCCGGCGGAGTGGCCTTGGATCGGCCTGGCCAAGGGTGGAGGAAGACTAGGAACTGTAGCCGCTTGAGAGCTGGGGAGGGGGAAATGAGAGCGTTTGACAGTTAACCATGGACAACTTGGTAAGTAGAAGACCAAGAGCACGAGAACCAAGGTATATAGCCAAAGAATGAGTATAAGGGCATGTACAATGGTGATATCTTAGCGGTGCCACGTAGGATAACAGCTGAGGTGGAGGAAAGAGAAAGATAAAAAAAGACTTTGTCTTCTCTTAGCTAAGAGATGATCTCTTAGCACAATCTCTCTCACCACAAATTTAGGATGTTTCCTTACTAAAGATAAGACTAAAAAACAACCCATTGTACATCATGTTTTATTGTTATATCTAGATTAGGTGGCAGGACTAAGATAAGACAGTCTTATCAACCATTGCACATGCCCTAAGTTTCGCCTACCAGCCCATTAATCATGCAAATGAATTATAAGCCGGTGTTGCCTTGCCAGCAACCCAGCACATGATCTAGGCCACGCCTTATCAAGGAAAAAGAAGGTGCCAATAGCCTATCACACTGTTCTGACTGGATGTCGTAAACTTAACACTAGTTAGTCCTCATGACTTCTATAGGGACGAGAACATGATGCATGTCCCAAGCCGGCATGAAGCTCTCTGAAATACATCAGAGAAAAATAAGACTTGATATAGCTACCAGTTTTCTCATCCACCTACCAGGGGAAGGGTAATTGCCAATGTCGAGGCGTGAGAAGACTCCAAATGGAGCAAGTCCTGAAAATGGTGGGGTCATTGGGCAAGCAAGTGCATGTGAAGACTTAGTCATGAAAGGATGTCTTCTCCAATAAGTGTATTTGGTGTTAATGAAAAACGACTAAGGGGACACATGTTACCGTTGATATACGAATGTAGTTATTGTCCCGGCAATGGTGAATGGAATGTGGTTATCGACCTCTCCTCCTCCCCATTGAAAAGGAAAACAAAGATGGTGATATTAACAATATTACTTTGATTTCCCTATGTCGCGGATATGACCACGGCAGGTGCTACAGGGTGCATCACTTCATTGATGCGGTGGCAAGGTGGCGTAGCCATCTGCGGAGCGAGGTGCATAGGACACGGGATTCTGGAGAGTAAAAAGCCTACGTCCTGCTAGATCTATTACTCAGTGGAGTTTTACAATGGGGTAGCTCAGTCGGCCGGAGGACCGAGAGCTATGGAGGTGTGGAGATTGAGTGCTGATCCGTTCTAGGGTTTAGCCCAGGGTTTATATAGGCACCTTTGATCTAGGGTTACATGGAGAAAAGATCGTATCTTAACGATCGCTATAAGGCCGGGATCCTTTATCCCGCGCCCAAGCTATCTACAGCTTCAGTCGCCTGGGCCTCCAGGCCAGTCGCCACCTTCCAGGGTTTAAGCCCAGTCGCTCAAGGTTTTAGGCCCATCCACCCTTGCCGACTGGACCCCTTCCTCGGCCTTCTCTCCTGCGGCGAGTGAGACCAATGGTGGACCCCCTTAGGTGTATCCCCATCGGTAGTCCCCGAGCGCGTCGTGGATTGGGCGTGGAGTCGAGGCAACGCACGGAGAGTCTTGGCAAGGATCGGCGGCGAGCTCCTGAAACAGAATAAATAACTACGACACAAATCTTTAGTCGAAATGAGCCAAGCGGTATAGGCCAGTCGGAGTAATCCAGTCGGCGTGAGCCAGTAGGCATACATCAATCGTCATGATCCAGTCAGCGCAAGCCAATCGGTGTGAGCCAGTCGACGTAGGTCAATCGGCGTAAATCGTCCAAAGGACACACGTGGCGATCCCAACGGCTAGTTTCACGTTGACCGAGGCGCAAACCGTTGCACCGTAACTGTCATGGTAATGATCACGGCAGATGCTATGGGGTAGCTCACGAGAGGTTTAGAGCAAGGCGGCGAGGAGAATCCGGGAACGAGATTGGCAAATGCGGAGTTTACCCAAGTTCACGTCCCATCTGTGGAGGATTGCTATGCCATGCTATAAATCACTACATGATCATATGTGTGTTATAATGGAGCCGCCGGAAGCGGAGGAGGAGATTGGATCTAATGAGAGATCTGATGAGAGGTAATATGTCCGCAAGAAGGTGCCCATGGTGGATTTATATATGCATCCACCTAGGGTTTACAGATATAAGGCTGCTTGGACCGCCGCGCTTCCTTCATGGGCCTTCTGCACATCTAGTCGCTCCGAGGCTTCCGACTGGAGCTATCTTGGGCTCTCTTCATCTGACAAGTGAGCTTGGTGATGGGCCCGCTACGGCGTATTCCCATCACCCTATATATGGTTTAGTGACATTTGACATATTGATATATGGACACCATACTATAAATAGTTGCTTAAGAAGTGAGCCTAGCTAATTTGGTTACGGAAGTGGATGTACAATCCCACCAAAACCACCAAATCCAGATTTTGGGTTCTTATATAGGCTTCCATACCGTATTCCTTACAAAAAAAAAGTGAATTCCACTTTTTACCCTCTAGTTATGTATTTGTGACACTAATTACCCCACCGAGAGAGTATTCGTGTAGATTACCCATTTTAAAAGGTTTGGATCCTTATTTTATGATGTGTGTCCATTGAGAAAGGTGTTAGGTGATGATCGGGTTCGAAAAGTATCAAGATGATAGGTGAGAAATGGAACAAATGGATTAAATAAGTTTTGACATAATCGTCCATAAAACCCTCCGATATTTACATATTTTGTCGCTCCACAACGTTGTATCATGTCTAGCCATACAACAATAACAAGCAAAATGTTAATTGGGGCTAAACCGTGTTCAAAGTCTCCTAAATAAGATATTTTGGTAGAAGTTCCACTAAATTGGGTAATATATGTCACAAATGCACAACTGCAGGGTAATAAGTGGAATTCACTCAAAAAATGAAGAGTTGCTCATTAAAAAAACTCGTAAGGTAGGTAAATGATGGATTAGTAAATATTTGTCGCCAGCAAAGCCATGAGAAATCATTTCTCCTAACTTACTGGAGATTTTGGAGTATACATGAATTTCCATTTTTTAGAGGGCGCCCAAAAATTAGCAATTCTTCTTTGGATTGTCTAGAGTGCCGTCCAAACTCGGGAATCGGAGGGTCGGGATTTCCAAAAAAAAAAATCTCTAGGCCATATTTAGAGTTGTGGGGACTCATAGACGGTTGGATTGACCCAAGACCATCTTTGCTTAAGCATTTTCCTCGGAAAGTTCGTAAGGCCTGTATATCGCCTGAAGATCTACGATTGGTCGAAAAGTTCACACTTTATTTGGCGAGACTTCCAAGAAGGTTAGATCATTAGAAGGTTCTGGTCTGTAATGCTCCCAACTGTGTGCAAGTATAAATATTTATGTTGAGCTATATTCAGATATCAGCTCTACACATTAGAAGGAAGAACATTAGAAAGAGTATATATACAATGTTCGAGTGTCATATTTTCAAATATGATTGTAAGTTGTGTAATCTTAAGATAATTTTCATGTATCAGATGGCGATTTTAGTAATAAGTATTGAATTTTTTCTTCATGCAATGCATTCATATTCCGTCATTTGTATTTATGTGTGTTGCCGTACCTATCATATAAGGTCTATGTTCATTTTCCGAGGAAAAATATACTATCATATTTGAAGCAATCAAGCCACTAAATCTTGAAAAAATATGTATTTTGAAATAGAATTATTCAACCCGTGGACATTATGTTCCAACAGAAACATATGTTGCTAGACATTGCCGCTTTGCAACGCTTTACCAATTGGTTACGAACATATATATGTGTTGCATTATGTCCTTGCAACGCCCAAAAAACACGAACTAAACCCGTTGGTAGGGGGTGCTAGCAACACGTATATAGAGGTTTAGATACACATTTGTGCGTTGCTGTAGGGGGTGGGGGTCCATTTGTATTGGCAGTGATAGCTTCTCCAAGGATATCCCGTACTTGAAGTTTCGGAATCATCGATGAGTCCTTCCGCTATATGTCATTTCTACCATTTTTTTGGATTACTTATACTTAGATTGATTCTATCTTTATTTATCTTGCTTCCTAGAGTAATCTTGCAATTGGTTTATTCACATGTTTGTGTTTAAGAGTACCACTTTATCTTGCACCTCCTTGATAAGCAGTGCAATTGTTAAAAATTTCCATTGGTCTACTCAACCCCTACTCCTAGTCCTTCAAGTCTTTACGATTCTATTTGTTCGGACCATGTTCCGGTCATCATATGACAAGTCAACTCCTGAACGGTCTTTTTGCCACGTCAAATCTAACCCATGGGCCTCACATGCCGTAATCACTACAAACTAAGAGCGGTTATTTTTGAAAGCTTCATCCGTATAGACTTTGTTCAAGACTATATACTTCATACTGTATCAAGTAAGGGTGGCCATCACAAGATTTGGTAAAATATATCATAAAATAAAGCATTAGTTGGACACATTAAAAAGTTTCTGGAATCAAAACTGAAAAATTGTATGAACGATGCACGCTCACATGAGATTGTTCATTCCATGTCTCCCCAATATTTATATGTTCACATCATTCGTTAGAGCTGACTTCGACATTGCATGCTTAATTTAATCAAAAACGTCAGGTTAGCTTTTGAATGTTTGTCCAACCAACTTTTTCCTAGTTCCATGGATTATTTTTGGAAGCAGATCATAGAACAAGTTCAGTGCAGCACAGTTCAGCAATCACAGAGCGTAATCTATTGCCTTGCAGTAGACGCTATCTCGGTGTAGTATCACACCCTGTGAATGGTACTCTTTGGAGTTGAAAAGGGAACAAGACAGTAGCACGCCAAAGGAGAAAGCACAGGCATTGGTACTTTTTTTTATTGCGAATAAAACTTGTATTACTCAAATATCAGATATTACATCTCTTTGGCATATGCTCGACAAACCCTCTGGACCAGAGGCGAGCCATACAGCCGTTCTAGAGCTAGTTCTAGCATAATTTGCTAAGAAATGATTACTATTATTCTGATATCGCTTAATATGAGTAATACAAGCCTGACGAACCTTCAACAAAGCTTTGATTTCTTCAATCACCATGGTGTGGGCTGAACGATCAGTATCACTATTCTTGATCATACTAACCATCTCCAAACAATCTGTTTCAATAATGAGGGATTTATTGCACCAATGTAAAGCCAAGGATATGCCTTCTTTGAGTGCATAGAATTCAGCGCCTAAGGGGTCTTTGCAGGCTAATAATTTCCGACATGAGGACAAAATAATCTCGCCATCACTCCTGCATCTCCGTTAGGACCAAATGATCCATCTGTGTTTAGTTTCTCCCATCCATACGGAGGAGGAACCCACCTAGGCCCGGCAATCAACTGTTTCTCCTTCTCCCCAGCTCCTCCAGAGCCCAATATAAATTTGCCTTTAGAGATATCCTCGGTCGTATGATACTTGATCATTAGTATGGACTCCATGTAGCTAATAAGAAATCTCTTTGACACATCCAGCGGTGGTTGTTTTTTATCATGTACTATGTCATTCCAAATATGCCACGATCTCCATAACGTCATTAACACCTTATTTCCGATATCCCTTCGTTTGGTTTGCTAGGAAATTTAGCAGCCAATCTCTACCAATGGTGATAGTACCAGTATCTGCCACTCCTCTACCATGGCGTTCGATAGTTCCTTTGCTATAGTGCAACCGAAGAATGGATGAAAATTGTTCTCTGGTTCTCTTCCACATATAGGACACTGATCAGTAGTTTCTAAAATTTTCTTTTGTTTATTCCTTCATGTCGGCAAAGAGTCATTTGCAAGCTTCCATACAAAGTGTTGTACTTCAGGTGGCACATCCGATTTCCACACCACCCCATGTAGCGTGAGTACCATCCGGCGCAGAGCTGCTGGTCTCATGAGAGGGGCGCCAAGACTCCTCCATAGCCATGTCATATGCGCTTTTAACAGTGAACAACCCATGTTTAGTTGGAGCCCATGCTAGCTGGTCGTTCATGTTCACTACTGATGGCTTTATTTTCATGATTTCAGTGATGTCCGCTGGCACAAAATATTGAGTTCAGGATGGTGCACAAGGTTACTATGCTGAGCCATAGATTGTAATATCAGGATTGCTAATGTTCCCAACATCCTCCAGTTAGAAATTAGAAAGTACAAACTGAGGTTACGTCTGGGGTCAGAAACCGAACCATGTATTCCAAGTGTTCGCACTCGTGCTATGTATGAAGATTAGTGGAAACAACCATACATTCATGCTTTAATATGTTCTCTGGATAGCCTTCGTATATGACAAGGATAATTTGCATTTCAGCCTTCATATTCTTGATACCAGTTATCTTGTGCACAAAAGGCAGATACACATTTCAATTAACCTCTGCAGTTCTCAGCCTTCTGTATTAAGCTCGTGTAGGCTTCTGAACCTGAAGGATACAACGTCAAGGTGGTGCTGCTCGTAAGAATCATAGTTCCAAATTCCCCAGACCCAGATATGCTTGTCATGATGACCTTAGCCAAATGCGTCAAAATTTCCTGCAGAACGTCGGTCGACTTTTTTATGCAACCACACAAACCAGGAATTTGAACAGGTAGTCTATCTCAACATGCAGCCCATCCACATCATCAGATAATAATAGCCATTGGACCGCGATTTTCAGCTATAAATGTCTGTCTATTGCTACTGTATTAGTGTATTGTCTATAGTCTTCACTATGCAGCATGTACATGCCCAATAATAAAAAGTCATCAAGCCAAATTCAATACTCACAATATGTTATTGAATATTTTATTTGCAGTATCATTTGTAAGTCTAATTATACTATTACACTATTTCACTCAATATTAGATTTTTGCTTGTATAATACTGAGGATTCACACTACAACGTGCGGGGTATTCTTCTAGTTTGCATAAATCAGCAATCCACATACATAAGTAATAGTAATTAATTATGTCAATCAATTTAAATAAGCAACTGCAAAAATAATGATATGGTTTAGAAATATTCCTTACGTCTACAGGGCAATCCATTCCTAAAACAAGTATTCATCGTGCAAATTATATTCATTAGGTAACAGAAAAATGTATATGAAACTTTGAGGCAACAGACAAACATGACACTTTGATTCACGTCAGAAGAACTAACCCAAAATGTTTTTTCACTGGCACCTAAAAGGTAATTTGGTAAAATGACCTTTTCACTGGCATCTAAAAGGCAATTCGGTAAAATGACCAAGAAGCAGAACAGATAGCGAAATACCTCAAACACGGACAAGAAAAATTCCGAGTCAACAATCACAACCCACATCTTCTCACTATGCACTGCCCAGAACCTGCAAATCATATATGTAAGGCTCTCCCTTTTTCACCTTGGTAGCAAAACTCAATAGGTATATATATGAAAACAAGGCTAGACACGTAGCTCTTTTATGTGTGGACTGCCGAATCCTACGTATGGCAGAGTAAAAGCAGCTACGTTCCATAACAATCTTTATAGAGCCGAAAAAAAGAACCAAACTGTAGTAGCAATGATTGTGTCTTCACCTTCGGATTTGCTTGACAAAACGCATGGGTGTCGTGGCGGCTCTTTCCTCGACCCCAACTTTCTGTCCATCTGCACGTTATCCAAACATCATTAAACAAGCTGTGTTAATAACAGGGGTAGCTACCATACTAGTATGTCATATATGAGATACCTGGATTTCAGTGAAGAGTCAGGAGATGGTGTTGGTGAGCTGAGCTGCAGGAGGAGGGTATGGCAGCAAGCTGAATAGGAGGAAGCGGAAGTGTATCTTTTTAGGGTTTATAGTCGAATAGTTCGTTCAGGATATGCCAGCATGGAATCAAGGACTTGGCGCCCAGTGGGGCCAACGTGTCGGTGCTCAAAATGGCAGAGGTAGAGAATTTGATATAGCATACATTGTCTCTCATATAAAAGATACAATCTTACTTAATACTACTTTCCTAACTAACGAGATTCCTACCTATTAATTTGTGCACTTAGTGAGTTCAGGTGCTAAATTTCATGAGAAACAAGTATATTGTGCACATCACCATTTTTACTAGTTATTGCTCAATTATGGGTATCCAAAAGCAAAGCACACCGTCCCTATCGTTGGTTTCGGCCAACGCCCATGAGGCATTACTGAACATGGACAGCTTATACTCCCTCCCTCCCAAAATAAATTGCCTTTTGGTCAAAGTCAAACTTTACAAAGTACGACCAAACATATGAAAAAATATATCAATATCTACAATACCAAATGCATAGAATATGAAAATATATTTCACAATGGTTTTAATAACATTGTTTTCTATTTTAGATATTGATAGTTTTTCTATATGCTTGGTCAAACTAAAGTTTGTCTTCGATCAAAAATTATAGGCAATATATTTTGGGAGTGAGTATTTCCTTAAAACAAGATAGTAAGGATTGCAGTATTAAAGATGAGGATTAGTTAAGATTGGGATCAAGAGTCTGAATTTGGATACATCTAAGCAACTTGTGGATCAAATCAAGAGTCATCCCACATATAAAAAGAACTAGCGACTACTGTTTATGATTAAGCAAAAAAACAGTTGGCGTTCTCCCTCTACCTTGCCTCGCATGGAGAGAACCCTCCCTTCTCCCAAAACCCTATTACATACCATCTTGTATCATGGCATGCCATTGCTCCAATATAAATGCAGAACCTGGGTGATGAAACGTGAGAAAAGCGATGTTGATGCCTAGAAAAAGATGAAGCCCACATGACCCACCCTACTGAGTATGGAATTGTTGACTATCAAAAAAGATCCCACCACAACAAGCACTCGCCGCATTTAAAGATGATGAAAGAGAGGCATGTAGGCCATCGTTAGCAATCCATAGGTCAACAACTCAGAAGCAGAGAGCGCTGTGACCACGGCTTATTAATTTGGAGCATCACTACGAGAACGGTATCATCATCCCAAGTAGGGGGGGGGGTAAAAAGGTAGATATGGCAACTTTTCCTACCATGGCTGCTGCTGCTCTCAACCCTTCAGCGAGAAGGGGGCCTGAAATGTAAGAAAGTTCACTCATTGCTGCTACCTGCAGTGGATCTGCCAGACACCACCAGTGGATCTGCCAGACACCAAGGAAATAGTCCACATGGTGCAGGCATGAGCATTCTGCACTGCGTGCCCATCGGCAGCACCAACGTCAAAACATAGATGGTAGGCTTCACCAGGGAGGCTTCAATTAGCTAATCAGTTGGAAAGGTAAGGCCGAAGGAGAGGCAGCACGCCATGGATTGGCTGGTCTGACAGCTGCTAGTGAGGGACACCACCAAGCAATAGCTTCAACCAGGAGGGAGTAGCACCGCCACATGCAGCACAGCAGTGACGGAGATGCGGAGGAGGCCATCGGTGTCATATCTTACAAATTGCAGACATTGCCAGGATAGCGTTCGTGCAGCTGTTCTTATCATGTTGTCTGCCATCACTTTGTGACCTTGCCAAGGTTTCAGAAGGTTACGTAAGTGCTTGCCCAGGATGAAGGCCTATTACCTTAGTTTCACCTTCGGCGGTGGCAGTTGGGGAGGAAAGGCGGTGAAGGGGAGGGAGAGGTGGCAGCAGAGGAGGTGCTGCAGCGGCAGAGGAGTGGAATTTGGGCATGTCACTCTTCTTCCCTTAATGGTGTATTAGAGGCTGGGCGAGCCAAGCAAAATATGGACAGGTTATGGCTACTCCATGGCTTCACTCAAAAGATGGTACAATTTCACAACTACCGGAAGGCCTCCTCAGTCCTCATTACAGCAGGGACAATTTCACAACTACCGGAAGGCCTCCTCAATCCTCATTACAGCAGGGATGGTACACCTGCCAACTGCTGGAAAAGGGCACACATGAATAAAAATCCCGCAAGGGCTTCTCTATCTTAAAAAGCTGGTCATGTGTGGACAGGTTGACATACGCCCTCCACAGAAGACAAGCTGTATTAGTGAGAGGTGTTCAAGGCCATGGATGCGGGCAAATGCATTTGGTGTACTAAATTTTGGTCAACTTGGCTGCAGTCTTCACAAATAAAAACACCAAAATAACCAATATCATATATTATCTCCCATTCCATGTACAACGACAAGTCCTGAGTGGGGAATGTTATTCCCTTTGCCTTTGAGCCAAAGCCCCACAAGGCTACCACCAAGGCATTTTATCCATCGTTGCAAATGCTCCAGGCTGTTCAGCACTCGGCGGCCCGATCCCCAATGGAGGGTGACCAGTGGCATCCTCATCCCCTGCCACGGCATGGAACAGGCACCGTCCAGGAACAGGAACCTGCGGTCAATCCATTTCCCATCTGCGCCCTCTTCCTTCCATTCTCTAAGGCTTTAGGCTCCAGCCACCAGCACGTTACCACTAGTCCACCTCATGCAATGTAAGTGACAGATGTCTCTCATCTTGCTTAGTGTCTTTAAACATGGTCCATGTTTAACTTGATTCCAGCATGGGTCAGTAATCAATTGGTCAGTGCAATGTATGGATCATTGGTTACTAATGAATCAAAACGTGGTCAGCACAGAATTTGATCTGTACTCGTATGCATATGATATGATGTTTTAGTTGGTTTAACACAGCAGTATTCACCTACCAAAATAACTTTCTATCAGCTGATGGGTGTCCTTGCAATTCAGGTAGGTTTGGTTTGTATGCAATATCCACCTTACACAAATTTGGGTCATGACCAAAGTTTTGGACCTTGTTTGAATGGTGGCCAATATTATGGCATGCCATTGTCTTTTTGCCCACTCTAGTTCAGTTTTGTTGCCAACATTTGCTAAATCATGGGAAACCAATATCTTGACAAAAAAATTGAGTAGCCAGCATTTTGGCGGGGTGAGCTTGGGCCAAAACCAAACACACTCTTCATGTCATTACTGAATTACCGTGGGTCTGGAAAACAGAGGTATTAAAAATCTAGCAGAATTCACCTAAGCATGACAACTTTTCAGTAAACATGTAAGCAAAAGGATTGCAGCAGCATATGGTGGCTTTCATGAGAATAAAATCTAACAAAATACAAGGGATCTGACGATATTTCCCTCCTTTATACTATATGTGCATTATCTCTAGCTTTTGTTGGTGATATTAACATATGATTGTTAGATATTTTTATGTTTCAATTTAAATTATGAAACATGAGTTCTTAACTTCTATGCCCCGTCAAGTCATAAGATTAGTTAATTTCTTTTCCTACCAAAAGTTCTTTCTGTTTTCATACTAGACACCACATTCCAACATAAATCATCCATAATGAAACGAGGAAATACTTCCCTCCAGCTGTTGCTCTATCATGAAAAGATGAATGTAATGATCTCCTGAATTATTAAATATAGTTTGGTAACAGCAAACTGCAAAGGCTAAAAAAAACACGATACAGAAAGAGGTTCATGGACTAGACACGTTCACAAGGTAAAGACTAAAATATACACACAAAACACATTTTGTAGCTATCTAGTATTCTAGTACAATAATAGTGATTTGAAAGCAAGGCGACATAGTTAATTGATGAAAATAAACTGAAAGCTATTCATGACAAAGTGTTTGTTATTCATGTCAGTTATAAACAGTAATTAGGGGACAACCGAATTTACTACAGTATGATTAATTATAAATGAGTGCTTCTACACCTCATCTCTGGTCAATACTTAGCACCTTACAACAAGTCATCACAGGTTATGTGATCATGTATCAACCTTTCAGGTATACCAAAGGTTGAAATTTAAGAACTGAAGAAAATAATACTACTGCAAACTAGCACAAGTCTGACATTGAACAAAAAATTATTATTATTCGCTAAATTCAATGTTAACTAAATTAGCATAATCTAATGCCAGCAGAACTCTGATGCTTACAAAACTTATCTCAACCCACAATTCCACACATGCCACCAGTATCTTAATAATTAAGGTTGTTCAACAGAAAAACAAGTGACAACAATTTAATATGTTATTGGTTGTTGAATGCATGTAGCTGGCATGGAGCGCTACTTGTTGTTCCTTCATGAAGCACCTCGTTTGCGAAAACATTCTTTAAGTTTGTACGGGGTAGTTGCTAATACACAGCCGCCAACAAGTTCAACCCAAAAATTCACACATGCCTCACCACCGTCTTCAATTAATGTTGCTGAACCACGTAAGCAGTAACAACCAGCTAGTACAATTTTAATATGTTGTTGCTTGTTGATTGCATGTAGCTGGTATGAAGTACTGCTACTACTGATTCCTTCATGAAGCATCTCATTTGTCAGAACATACCTATAACTTTGCTTCCGGTCGCTATCACATCCACCAACAAGTTGCTAGCTTCAAATCCTCTACTTGCCGGTTGCAAACTACTGCTATCAAAAATCACCTGCTAATATCACATGAAATTTCATTAGTGTGAGGTTAACAGCATAAATCTTAAAGAAAAGAACATGGTAGAGGCAGCTATCGCCATAGAAAGGTTTAACATTAAAATCAACAGTAAATTCTAGTAGTGCATTCAACTTTTCGAACACTTAGAAACCTGATAATACTTCCAGCAATATCATTCAATACCTTGCCAAACATAATAACATGCATGGATAATCCACAGACTAATAGCAGAAGTTAAAATGGTAACAGAAATCCAAGTTGCATGACATGATTAACATTTGTTGATATACTTGATAATAAACCTTGTCTTTGATTATTTCAAAACTCATAGTCGATTCTCATTGTGAAGCCCATATTCCACATGACTGGACGTCGTGAACCTTGATTTACAAAAGGACAGCTACCATGCTGAAGAGACCAGATGACATGGCTGTAGGTGTTTAGACAGACCTAGGCTAGATGAGAGAATAACAGGGATATAGCTCTCAAATAAAGGTGCATGTCATCCTTATGCAGCTGAGACTTGTCACTGACTTTTCCTAACACAAAATAATCCTAACGAACAAGAATCTTCTAGTCTTAGACTTCCTTTCATAATAATATTTCCTACAGACTCTCATTAATCCGTTTATCTACTGATGCAAAAGCTTCCAGCCTATTTTCTGCTGCAATATGATCACGACCTTAGGTAACTTGCTAGCAAGGCGGCCACAACCGAACTACCGCTGCCTTCATGAAACATACTAATGTCCACAACACAGGTAAATGATTAAGAAGATGGAAATGAAGATACGTACCACAAAATCATGCCCCTATTCCCTTGCTGTAAACCAAAAATCTCTACTTGCCAGATACACTAAGTGGTAAATCATTTTCAGATGGGCTTGCTCCCCAAACAGCTGCATAGGACTAGGTTCGAGAACTGCAAAAATTATCACCCCTCAAACAAAATGGACAGGGCCACAAGGGGGCTTAGGTTTCATATATATATATTAGCGCAGCTGATTCCCTGTTAAATGGAGCATCAGGCAGCAAAAGGCTCTACATGACTAAGCTATTTGTGCAACCAAAGTGAGAATTCACTTCCGCAGTTGGGGACTTGGACCTTGCATAAACATTAACAGAATCTTTACTGCTTCATTTGTTTGTTAGCCAGCATATATTGTGGTGCTTGCTTAAGACTGATGCAGATAATTTAGCTACAAATAAACCAATTTACAGAGACATACAACATATAGTCTTTTTATTTTATGGGACAATACTAATCACAAGCTCCTTGATACTTATCAGTATTTGATATGATCCAAGAGGAAGGTGCCGGTGCAAGAGGAGTTGAAGTTGGCTTGGGAGTCCAAGAAAGAGAAAGGTGCCAGTTAGCTTGGTTACATCAGCAAGGAATCCACTTGTAGGTCAAGTCACTGTGATCAATGCTTGGTTAAAACAAAATTAGATTCAGTGACCATGTCTATGTCAGTCAAGGGCCAATCCTATATGAAGGATCTATTGCATGATTTTTCAGTAAAGCAATGATTCTGCCCCTTGCTTCATCAGCTACAGAGCTACCATCTAGCTCTTCTAATCTAGCCTGCTACCCTCCTTTGACGACCCGACATTTAGCAACAAGCCATAAACTACCCGTACAGCCTTAGTTGCCAGTACGGGATACAGATGATTCATAGAGGTGGCATTTTTACTCTGCGCAAAGTTATAGGGTGCACGATAACATAGTTGTGTACTTCATATCAAAGAATATACTTAGCACACAAACCAGTCAACTACCGAAAGGTATGAATTCCTTGGTTATTAATTACGGCACCATCTATGCAATGGATTTTGAAATGTCCATGCCTTTTCAACAAGAAATAAACTTATGATTTGGCTAACGACGTGCATGTTGTTTGCCTACAACTATAAGAAGGATGTAGATGACACAAAATACAATCACAGAAAGTGAAAGTGTAACTGCAGTTAGAAATAGTGCAAGAATTTTCATGTACCTCCAAAAAGAAGATGCAGTCTATGTCATGGGAGTTTTGCCCTTACCACTGTCACTAACATTTCCATTGGGCATGGTCTTGTTTCCAGTGCTTTCGGCATTCGCCTGCTTACTTGACTTCCTCGTGTACTTCATCTGATACCGATCCACCGACCCATCATGCTGATTAGTCCCAGGAGGACCTTTCCTTTTACCTCCCATACAGTCCTCGGCGTGTTCACCTGTATACTCCAGTGCAAGAACCACTGTGACAGAGGGATCAAACCCCATAACATGTTTTGCATTCCAGTTGCTTTGCATCTCTGCTGCAGTCTCACCATAGTCGAGATGATCCATCATATTGGTCACACAAAGGCCCAGATCATCATTAACCTTCCTCCCAGAAACCAATCCTTTCTTCACTTTGCCCTGCCCAGCGGAGACGATCACCGATGCGCTTCCGGAACGTGAGATCCTCTGCGACCCGTTCATCGCCAGATGCAGCTGCAACGCCAGCTTCTCGTCTGGCAGGTCCGGATCACCGTTGCTCTGTGACTCCCCACCTACAGCAATAAGGGCTCTCACCTCCTTGGAACACTTCACAGCCTTCCTGGGGGGATTCAACTTAGCCACAGCGAGAGCATCTGGCTTCCCCCTCACTGCAGAACTGGGCTCCCTGATGGCCAACTCCAGCTTAGGAAGGGATGTGGTGCCCACATTCTTTCTACCGGGCTTCACGGTCGGGCAGCAATCGACGCAGACGAAATAGTCCAGATCGATAGGCTGGACCAGGGCCATACGGTGCTCGGCGAGGATGCAGTGGTGGTGGACGCAGCGGCTGCAGCTGCGGCATGTGACGGCGGAGTCCTCGGACGGGAGGTCGTCGAGGGAGAGGCAGTAGGAGCAGACGGCGGCGGCGCGAAGCAGGGAGAGGCATTCGGAGCAGAGGAGGACGATGCGCCAGAGGGAGCGGAGAGGACGGATTGGGTGGCGCTTGGCGCCCGGCGGCGGCGGCGGGAGGCGGACCAGGCAGCAGCTGCAGCGGTTGAGGTCGGGCTGGCCGCGCGTGGGCGGCGGCAAGGCCGGGCGGGGCGGCGCGGCACGGCGGCGCGGGCGGTGCTTGGAGAGGAGACGAGACGGCGGAGAGGGGTGGTCGGCGGTGGTGCGGGTTGGGGGGCTGGGTGCGGCTTGCACCATTGGGAACCTTAACCTAGGGTTTGGGGTGCGAAAGTGGTGGGGGTTGATTTGGGCGGCAGCAGAATGGGCCTGCTTGGGCAAGTCGACGGGCAGGGCGATCTTTCTCAGAACCTGCTAGACTTCGAAAAACATACTCCCAAATTTGGTTTCTTGTAGAGTTAGAATATTTTTTCAGTAGGAGAGGTTGTTCTTGCCGATAGAGGGACGTCTTCGGTGACTTCGTCAATCTATCAGATCAGCTTTCTTAAACTATATCTTTTGGAGGTGCTCATAGGGATATGTTATGTATAAGTGTGTTCATAGGGATAAGTGTATGTAGGTATTTGCGAGCGTTTACGGTTGTACTGTATTTAAAAAAAAAACTTCTTCTGTCATGTGAGATAGTCTGGTGATTATATTTTACTAGAGTAAAATATTCTGGCCTTATGATGAACTTGTCTTGAGATAGCATGGGATACTACATTAACTCTAAATGGCATTTCCTCTTTCTCCAGTTACCTTGAGTTTTAGGTTGAGTCAAAATTAAATATTTCAGGTTTAATCAAGAATAGAAAAAATATTAATCTTTTATAGCTAAAGGGTGCGACTACACGAAGGTTTACTCGATTTATCTTAGGGTGAGGTTAGCGGAACTTTTCAAAAATACCAATCTTTCCGAAAGTAGTCCATCTGAGATATTCGGTTGCGCAGTCGACGCACAAGTTCAGGCTCGTTACCAGACGCAGAACTCAAAGAACTTTCGGCACGGAAACAGTCGAAGCCATCTGCAGCAAGTTATTTAATATACATACTGAGAAAATTAGCAAGGGGATTATCAAATTCAAACACTCGGAGACATCAGAAGCATTTCATTTGGAAGAATAATGACAAAAGTAGACGCTGGCAACAGCATGTTTCATTACAAAACGACGGTCAAAATAAGTATGTTCAGATTACAATTAAAGGTGTCATAGAATCAGAGCGCCAGAGTTTGCGCAGATGAGCTCGGGGTAGCATCGGATGCAGTTTTATTTTTTTGATCTTCAACTAATTTAAGGAGTTGGCCTGCACATATGCGCGCCGAGTCATTGAAGAGGCCAAGGTTAACAAGTGAGCCATCTTTATTCTCCGGCAATGCTTTAGTCAAGCGCTCCAAATCGGACTCGAAGCCATACCCCATCAAAAGTTGAAAAGCAAGAACCACTCCATAAAGACGAGAGCAACGTTTCAGTACCTCGATGGTGCTGCCGGAGTCGACAAAGAAAGTGTTCAGAAGATCTCCAAGAGTTTTGTCTTGGTCCAGCTTTGAGAACATCAGCAACAATAACTTTGACAAGGCTCCCTTGGTCTTCTTCAAGAGCTCCTGAATTTGCTCGTTGTAGTCCACGGCAAAAGAGAGGACATCCGACATGGAATCCACTCTAAGCCTGTTGGTACGGTCGACAGGCATGTCGGCAGTACCTAAAAGTATTACAGAGAAAAATTGTTACAAGATAAAGTATTGCAAAAAAAGGAAAGATAAAAGAGACCAAAAAAATCACCTGGCAGACTCTCAATAGATTTGCGGAGAACACCCTCCTTCTTGCATGCTTGGGCCTGAGTTTCGAACTTCAGCTGCTCCTACTCCTTCATCATCTCCTTCAGCAGATTCAGCTCCTTCTTCAAGCTTGTGGATTCTTTTTGAGCTTCGGCTGCCAGTCTATTCGCTTTCTCAAGCTGTTCAGTCGAAGACTTGGCAACCTCGCGAAGACGAGCATTCTCCGCCTCCATGCGAATGAACTGATCAGCGAAATCCACCACAATGTCGACTGCGGCATGAATTGGTTGTGGTGGTAAAAGCAAAGAGTTTGTCAAAATATATCACAAGATTATCAAAGCCAACAATCGGCTTCAACCAGCCAACTATCGGCTCGGGGGCTGTTGCGTATGGATTATTAGAAGGAAAAAGTAGAAAACACTTACATGATCATTCGAAGATGGTGGAACGGGAGCACTTGCTAAAGGAGCAGTGGAAGAAGCTTTAACCTTCCTCACTACTTTCGTTAGAGGAGCAGGAGGAACAATTGGTTCATCTTCAGAAGATAGGGGCATTGTTTCTTTCGTCTATTCCGGTTTATCGGAGCTAATTAATCTTTGCCTTCTTAGAAGGAGGAAGATCTGCATCTTCATCAGAACTGATAAAAAAGCATTGGTCGCATTACCCGAAGACTACTAAGAAATTCTAAATATTAGCCCGTGAGGAAAAGCTGTTGGAGATATGCCCAAGAGGCAATAATAAAAGTGGTTATTATATATCTTTATGTTTATGATAAATGTTTATATACCATGCTATAATTGTATTAACCGAAACATTGATACATGTGTGATATGTAAACAACAAAGAGTCCCTAGTAAGCCTCTTAACTAGCTTGTTGATTAATAGATGATTAGTTTCATAATCATGAACATTGGATGTTATTAATAACAAGATTATATCATTATATGAATGATGTAATGGACACACCCAATTAAGCGTAGCATAAGATCACGTCATTAAGTTATTTGCTATAAGCTTTCGTTACATAGTTACCTAGTCCTTATGACCATGAAATCATGGAAATCACTTATACCGGAAAGGTACTTTGATTACATCAAACGCCACTGCGTAAATGGGTGGTTATAAAGGTGGGATTAAGTATCCGTAAAGTATGAGTTGAGGCATATGGATCAACAGTGGGATTTGTCCATCCCGATGACGGATAGATATACTCTGGGCCTCTCGGTGGAATGTCGTCTAATGTCTTGCAAGCATATGAATAAGTTCATAAGAGACCACATACCACGGTACGAGTAAAGAGTACTTGTCAGAGACGAGGTTGAACAAGGTATAGTGTGATACCGATGATCAAACCTCGGACAAGTAAAATATCGCGTGACAAAGGGAATTGGTATCGTATGTGAATGGTTCATTCGATCACTAAAGTCATCGTTGAATATGTGGGAGCCATTATGGATCTCCAGATCCCGCTATTGGTTATTGGTCGGAGTGAGTACTCAACCATGTCCGCATAGTTCACGAACCGTAGGGTGACACACTTAAAGTTGGATGTTGAAATGGTAGAACTTGAATATGGAATGGAGTTCGAATATTTGTTCGGAGTCCCGGATGAGATCCCGGACATCACGAGGAGTTCCGGAATGGTCCGGAGAATAAGATTCATATATAGGATGTCATTTTATGTGTTTGAAAATGATTCGGAAGGTTATATGGAAGGTTCTAGAAGGTTCTAGAAAAGTCCGGAAGAAACCACCAAGGAAGGTGGAGTCCCTGGCCGGCCAACCCTAGAGGGGGAGGAGTCCCAAGTGGACTCCCCTATGGGGGCCACCCCCCACATGGAAGGAGGGAATCCCACCTCAAGTGGGATTCCCACCTTAGGTAGGTTTCCTATCACATGGAAAGGTTTTGGGTTCGGGTCTTATTCGGAGACTTGTAGTCCAACACTTGGGGCTTCCACCTATATAATGAGGAGCCAGGGGAGGGGGCCGGCCACCCCAAGACCACAACCTGGCCGCCCCCTTGAGTGGCCGGCCACCCCCTCCCAAACCCTAGCCGCCCCCTTCTCCTCCATAGCTCCTGCGTGCTTTAGCGAAGCTCCGCCGGAGTTCTCCACCGCCACCGACACCACGTTGTCGTGTTGTCGGATTCAAGAGGAGCTACTACTTCCGCTGCCCGCTGGAACGGGGAGGTGGACGTCGTCTTCATCAACAACCGAACGTGTGACCGAGTACGGAGGTGCTGCCCGTTCGTGGCGCCGTGATCAAGATCTTCTACGCGCTTTTGCAAGCGGCAAGTGATCGTCTACCGCAGCAACAAGAGCCTCATCTTGTAGGATTTGGAATCTCTTCAAGGGTGAGACTCAATAATCCCCTCGTTGCTACCGTCTTCTAGATTGCATCTTGGCTTGGATTGCGTGTTCGCGGTAGGAAATTTTTTGTTTTCTATGCTACGTTATCCTACAGTGGTATCAGAGCCATGTCTATGCATAGATGGTTGCACGAGTAGAACACAATGGTTTTGTGGGCGTTGATGCTTATGTTGTCTTTAGCTTGAGTACTTTGCATCTTTGTGGCATAGTGGGATGAAGCGGCTCGGGCTAACTTTACATGACCGCGTTCATGAGATTTGCTCCACGCTTGACATGCAACTTGTATTGCATAAGTGGCTTTGCGGGTGTCTGTCTCTCCTACTATAGTGAAGATTCAATTTACTTTTCTATTGACAACACTAGTATCACCGTTGTGGTTCATGTTCGTAGGTAGATTAGATCTCACTCGAAAACCCTAAACCACGTAAAATATGCAAACCAAATTAGAGAACGTCTAACTTGTTTTTGCAGGGTTTGGTGATGTGATATGGCCATAATGTGATGATGACTATGTATGAGATGATCATTATTGTATTGTGGCAACCGGCAGGAGCCTTATGGTTGTCTTTAAATTTCATGTTGAGTAGTATTTCAAAGAAGTTGTAATAGTTGCTACATGGGAGAACAATCATGAAGACGGCGCCATTGACCTTAACGCTACACCGACGATGATGGAGATCATGCCCGTTGATGATGGAGATCATGTCCGTGCTTTGGAGATGAAGATCAAAGGCGCAAAGACAAAAGGGCCATATCATATCACATATGAACTGCATGTGATGTTAATCCTTTTATGCATCTTATTTTGCTTAGATCGCGACGGTAGCATTATAAGATGATCCCTCTCACTAAAATTTCAGGATAATAAAGTGTTCATCCTTAGTAGCACCGTTGCCAAGACTTGTCGTTTCGAAGCATCTCATGATGATCGGGTGTGATAGAATCAACAAGTGCATACAACGGGTGCAAGTCAGTTTTGCACATGCGGATACTAAGGTGGCCTTGACGAGCCTAGCATGTACAGACATGGTCTCGGAACACGTGATACCGAAAGGTAGAGCATGAATCATATGATTGATATGATGAAACACTTTGAGTGTTCGCCATTGAAATTACATCTTGTCTCGTGATGATCGGGCGTAGGTGTGATGGATTTGGTTCGTGTGATCACTAAGACAATGCGAGGGATATTGTTTTGAGTGGGAGTTCACCTAGTTTTTAATTTTGTTAAATTAAAATTTGAACTCAATTTGTCATAAACTTAGTCTAAATTATTGCAAATATATGTTGTAGATATGGCGTCCCCAATCAATTTTAACCATTCCTAGAGAAAGAAAAGCTTAAGAGCAACGGTAGCAACTTCACCGACTGGTTCCGTCATGTGAGGATCTTCCTCAATGGCGGAAATCTGGAATATGTGCTTGATGCACCGCTAGGTGACCCACTGAAACCGATGAAGTAAAGAATGTTTACGCGACTCGGAAAACTCGGTACTCTCAAGTTCGGTGTGCCATCTCTGGAAGCCGATCTTCAAAAACGTTTTGAGCACCACGATCCACATGAGTTAGTCAATGAGTTGAAAACTATCTTTGAGACTCATGCGGCCGTGGAATGCTATGAAGCATCGAAACACTTCTTCAGTGCATGATGGAAGAAGGCAGCTCCGTTAGTGAGCACATGCTCGCCATGACCGGGCATGCGAAGAAACTCGTGACTTGGGAATAGTGATTCCTAACAGACCAGGGATTAATCGTGTCCTTCAATCTTGCCACCTAGTTATAAGAACTTTGTGATGAATTACAATATGCAGAACATGAACAAAGAGTTACTGAACTCTTCGCCATGCTAAAATCTCCTGAGATTGAAATTAAGAAAGAGCACCAAGTGTTGATGGTCAACAAGACCACCAGCTTCAAGAAACAGGGCAAGTCTAAAGGCAAGAACAAGAAGAGTGGCAAGAAAGCTGCCACGCCTCTGTGAAACCTAAGGCTGGCCCTAAGCCGATGCTGAGTGCTATTGCAAGGAGAAGGGACACTGGAAGCGTAATTGCTCCAAGTATTTGGCGGATCGAAAGCGGCCTTGTCAAGAAGAAGAAAGAAGGTATATCGATATACATGTTATAGATGTTTATCTCACTGGTTCTCGTACTAGTACCGGGTATTTGATACTGGTTCGGTTGCTCACATTTGTAACTCAACCGGAACTAAAGAATAAATGAAGACTACTGAAGGATGAAGTGACGATGCGCGTTGAAATGGATCCAAAGTCGATGTGATCGCTGTCGGCACACTTCCTCTACATCTACCTTCGGGATTAGTTTTAAGCCTAAATAATTGCTATTTTGTACCCGCGTTGAGCATGAACATTATATCTGGATCTTGTTTAATGCAAGACGGTTATTCATTCAAGTCTGAGAATAATGGTTGTTCTATTTTTATGAATAATATCTTTTATGGTCGAGCACCTGAAAAGAATGGCTTTTTTTAGATCTCGATAGTAGTGATACACATATACATAACATTGATGCTAAGCGAATTAAATTGAATGATAATTCTACTTATATGTGGCACTGTCGTCTTGGTCATATTGGAGTGAAACACATGAAGAAACTCCATACCGATGGATTACTTGAATCACTTGACTTTGAGTCACTTGATAGATGCGAAGCATGTCGATGGGAAAAATGACTAAGACTCCATTCTCGGGTATGATGGAGCGAGCTACTGACTTATTGGAAATCATACATATAGATGTGTGCGGACCAATGAGTGTAGCATCGCGCGGTGGTTATCGTTATGTTCTAACCTTCACAGATGATTTGAGTAGATATGGGTATATCTATTTAATGAAACATAAATCCGAAACTTTCGAGAAGTTTAAGGAATTCCAAAGTGAAGTAGAAAATCAACGTAACAAGAAGATTAAATTTCTACGATCTGATCGCGGAGGTGAATATCTGAGTTATGAGTTTGGCATGCATTTAAAGAAATGCGGAATACTTTCACAATTGACACCCGGGAACACCACAACGAAACGGTGTGTCCGAACGTCGTAATCGAACTCTCTTAGATATGGTTCGTTCTATGATGTCTCTTACTGATTTACCGTTATCATTTTGGAGTTATGCATTAGAGACAGCCGCATTCACTTTAAATAGAGCACCATCAAAATCCGTTGAAACGACACCGTATGAATTATGGTTTAATAAGAAACCTAAGCTGTCGTTCCTTAAAGTTTGGGGTTGCGAAGCCTATGTAAAAAAGTTACAACCGGACAAGCTAGAACCCAAAGCGGAGAAATGCGTCTTCATAGGATACCCTAAGGAAACTATAGGGTACACTTTCTATCACAGATCCGAAGGCAAGATCTTTGTTGCTAAGAACGGAACCTTTCTTGAGAAAGAATTTCTCACTAAAGAAGTGACTGGAAGAAAAGTAGAACTCGATGAGATTGAAGAATCTTTGCTCGTTGATCGAGTAGCGCGATCGGAAGATGTTCCTGTGCCACCTACACCGGCAGAGGAAGCTAATGATAATGATCATGAAACTTCAAATGAGATAGCTACTGAACCTCGCAGATCGACAAGGGAACGTGCCACTCCTGATTGGTATGATCCTTGTCTAAATGTCATGATTGTGGACAACAATGATGAAGACCTGCGACGTATGAAGAAGCGATGATGAGCCCAGATTCCAACAAATGGCAAGAAGCCATGAAATCGAAATGGGATCCATGTATGATAACAAAGTATGGACTTTGGTAGACTTACCTGATAGCCGCAAGGCTGTCGAGAATAAATGGATCTTCAAGAAAAACAGATGTTGATGGTAATATTACTGTCTATAAAGCTCGACTTGTCGCAAAGGGTTTCCGACAAATTCAAGGTGTTGACTACGATGAGACTTTCTCACCGTAGCGAAGCTAAAATCTGTGAGGATTTTGTTAGCAATAGCTGCATTTTTCGATTATGAGATTTGGCAGATGGATGTCAAAACGGCGTTCCTTAATGGGCGATACGTCTCCAACGTATCGATAATTTCTTATGTTCCATGCTACTTTATTGATGATACCTACATGTTTTATGCACATTATATGTCATATTTATGCATTTTGGAACTAACCTATTAACAAGATGCCGAAGAGCGATTCTGTTTCTGCTTTTGGTTTTGAAATCCTAGTAAGGAAATATTCTCGAATTGGACGAAATCTTCGCCAGGGTCCTATTTTTGCACGAAGCTTCAGAAGACCGAAGAGGAAGGTGGGGCCACGAGGCGCCGACACCATAGGCCGGCCCGGCCTGGCCCTGGCCGCACCGACCTAGGGTGTGGGGCCCTCGTGTGGCCCCCACCTTCCGCCTACTTAAAGCCTCCGTCGCGAAACCCCAAGTGCCGAGAGCCACGATACGGAAAACCTTCCGAGACGCCGCCGCCGCGAATCCCATCTCGGGGGATTCAGGAGATCGCCTCGGCACCTGGGAAGGGGATTCATCTCCCGGAGGACTCTACACCGCCATGGTCGCCTCGGAGTGATGAGTGAGTAGTTCACCCCTGGACCATGGGTCCATAGCGTAGCTAGATGGTCGTCTTCTCCTTGTTGTGCTTCATTATTGGATCTTGTGAGCTGCCTAACATGATCAAGATCATCTATCTGTAATACTATATGTTGTGTTTGTCGGGATCCGATGGATAGAGAATACTATGATTATGGTGATTATCAATCTATTGTTTATGTGTTGTTTATTATCTTGCATGCTCTCCATTACTAGTAGAGGCTCTGGCCAAGTTTTTGCTCTTAACTCCAAGAGGAGTATTTATGCTCGATAGTGGGTTCATGCCTTCATTGACACCTGGGACAGTGACAGAAAGTTCTAAGGTTGTGATGTGTTGTTGCCACTAGGGATAAAACATTGATTCTATGTCCAAGGATGTAGTTGTCGATTACATTACGCACCATACTTAATGCAATTGTCTGTTGCTTAGCAACTTAATACTGAATGGGGTTCGGATGATAACCTGAAGGTGGACTTTTTAGGCATAGATGCAGTTGGATGGCGGTCTATGTACTTTGTCGTAATGCCCAATTAAATCTCACTATATTTATCATATCATGTATATGCATTGTTATGCCTTTCTCTATTTGTCAAT
Organism: Lolium multiflorum; assembly: GCA_030979885.1. Lineage (NCBI taxonomy): Eukaryota > Viridiplantae > Streptophyta > Magnoliopsida > Poales > Poaceae > Lolium > Lolium multiflorum. The sequence goes on along the minus strand of CM061753.1, from coordinate 76,223,866 downwards.
TGACTGTAATTTGTTCACCCAACATGCTTTTATCTTATGGGAGAGACACCTCTAGTGAACTGTGGACCCCGGTCCTATTCTTTACATAGCATACAATCTACTGCAATTGTTTTTCCTGTTTTCTTTGCAAACATCTTCCACTCGATACGTTTAATCCTTTGTTACGACAAGCCGGTGAGATTGACAACCTCACTGTTTCGTTGGGGCAAAGTACTTTGGTTTGTTGTGCAGGTTCCACGTTGGCGCCGGAATCCCTGGTGTTGCGCCGCATCACATTTCGCGACCATCAACCTTCAACGTGCTTCTTGGCTCCTCTGGTTCGATTAAACCTTGGTTTCATACGAGGGAAACTTGCTTCTATACGCATCATACCTTCCACTTGGGGTTCCCAACGGACGTGTGCATCTCACGCGTAATGGAGACATTGAGGAAGAGTTGTATATGGTACAACCCAAAGGTTTTGTCGATCCTAAAAATGCTGACAAAGTATGCAAACTTCAGCGTTCAATCTATGGACTGAAGCAAGCATCAAGAAGTTGGAACCGACGCTTTGATAAGGTGATCAAAGACTTCGGGTTTATACGGTGTCATGGAGAGGCCTGTATTTACAAGAAAGTGAGTGGGAGCTCTGTAGCATTCCTGATATTATATGTAGATGACATATTATTGATTGGGAATGATATAGAACTATTAAGCAGTGTAAAAGGTTATTTGAATAATAGTTTTTCAATGAAAGACCTTGGTGAAGCATCGTATATATTAGGCATCAAGATTTATAGAGATAGATCAAGACGTCTAATAGGGCTATCACAAAGTACATACCTGGACAAGATTCTAAAGAAGTTTAGAATGGACGAAAGTAAGAAATGATTTTTACCCATGTTACCAGGCAAGGTCTTGAGTAAGACTCAAGGTCCGGCTACGGCAGAAGGAGAAAGGATGAGTCGGATCCCCTATGCCTCGGCAGTAGGCTCTATCATGTATGCCATGCTATGTACTAGACCGGATATAGCACATGCTTGTTAGTTTGACTAGCAGATATCAAAGTGATCCAGGAATGGAACACTGGACAACGGTCAAGAATATCTGAAGTACTTGAAAAGAACTAAGGATATGTTTCTTTGTTATGGAGGTGACCAAGAGCTCGTTGTAACAAGTTACACCGATGCAAGTTGGAACACTAATCCTGATGACTCTAAGTCACATGGGTACGTGTTTATATTGAATGGTCTGCGATGGTGGGCAAGCTCAAGCGGTGCACGGTGGCGAAGTCTTCAGAATCGGAGTACATAGCGGCAGGCTTCATCAGAACCGGTATGGATGAAGAGGTTCATTGTAGAGCTCGGTGTGGTTCCTAGTGCATTGGACCCACTAGTCATATATTGTGACAACATGGGTGCCATCGCCAATGCACATGAACCAAGGTCACACAAGAGGCTGAAGCATATCAAGCTGCGTTATCATTCGATTCGCGAGTACATCGAAGATGGAGAAGTAAAGATTTGCAAAGTACACACTGATCTGAATGTAGCAGATCCGTTGACTAAAGCTCTCCCTAGGGCAAAGCATGACCAACACCAGAATGCCATGGGTGTTAGGTACCTTACAATGTAATCTAGATTATTGACTCTAGTGCAAGTGGGAGACTGTTGGAGATATGCCCAAGAGGCAATAATAAAAGTGGTTATTATATATCTTTATGTTTATGATAAATGTTTATATACCATGCTATAATTGTATTAACCGAAACATTGATACATGTGTGATATGTAAACAACAAAGAGTCCCTAGTAAGCCTCTTAACTAGCTTGTTGATTAATAGATGATTAGTTTCATAATCATGAACATTGGATGTTATTAATAACAAGATTATATCATTATATGAATGATGTAATGGACACACCCAATTAAGCGTAGCATAAGATCACGTCATTAAGTTATTTGCTATAAGCTTTCGTTACATAGTTACCTAGTCCTTATGACCATGAGATCATGGAAATCACTTATACCGGAAAGGTACTTTGATTACATCAAACGCCACTGCGTAAATGGGTGGTTATAAAGGTGGGATTAAGTATCGGAAAGTATGAGTTGAGGCATATGGATCAACGAGTGGGATTTGTCCATCCAGATGACGGATAGATATACTCTGGGCCCTCTCGGTGGAATGTCGTCTAATGTCTTGCAAGCATATGAATAAGTTCATAAGAGACCACATACCACGGTACGAGTAAAGAGTACTTGTCGGGAGACGAGGTTGAACAAGGTATAGTGTGATACCGATGATCAAACCTCGGGCAAGTAAAATATCGCGTGACAAAGGGAATTGGTATCGTATGTGAATGGTTCATTCGATCACTAAAGTCATCGTTCAATATGTGGGAGCCATTATGGATCTCCCGCTATTGGTTATTGGTCGGATGAGTACTCAACCATGTCCGCATAGTTCACGAACCGTAGGGTGACACACTTAAAGTTGGATGTTGAAATGGTAGAACTTGAATATGGAATGGAGTTCGAATATTTGTTCGAGTCCCGGATGAGATCCGGACATCACGAGGAGTTCCGGAATGGTCGGAGAATAAGATTCATATATAGGATGTCATTTTATGTGTTTGAAAATGATTCGGAAGGTTCTATGGAAGGTTCTAGAAGGTTCTAGAAAAGTCCGGAAGAAACCACCAAGGAAGGTGGAGTCCCGAACTCCCTCCATGGCCGGCCAACCCTAGAGGGGGAGAGTCCCAAGTGGACTCCCCTATGGGGGCCACCCCCCACATGGAAGGAGGGAATCCCACCTCAAGTGGGATTCCCACCTTAGGTAGGTTTCCTATCACATGGAAAGGTTTTGGGTTCGGGTCTTATTCGGAGACTTGTAGTCCAACACTTGGGGCTTCCACCTATATAATGAGGAGCCAGGGGGGGGCCGACCACCCCAAGACCACAACCCCGCCCCCTTGGTGGCCGGCCACCCCTCCCAAACCCTAGCGCCCCTTCTCCTCCATAGCTCCCGCGTGCTTTAGCGAAGCTCCGCCGGAGTTCTCCACCGCCACCGACACCACGCCGTCGTGTGTCGGATTCAAGAAGAGCTTTGTTACCACCCGATTTTGGCCAAATCGGAGTTGGGCCGTAAGTGAAGATGGGCTTAGAAGATTACACGTGGAGCATCTTTGAAGCGGCCTTGCGCTGAGAGTTTGGGCTAAGTTGCCCATGTATCTGTAACATATTAGATCGCGTTGTAATTTAGAATTAAGAGATAGAGTCTGACGGTGCCACGCGACAAAGGATTAACTTGTCAATGCCTACGATTGTAGACTAGGGTTTTGCTAGAAGTAGAGGGCAAGTAGATCTCGAAGGTTTAGGCGAAAAGTACTCGACGATTATGAAAACTAGGGTTATGTTGACGGTAGATTCGATCCTTTCTTTGTCCCTCGACCCCCCTTATATAGGAGGTGGAGCCGAGGGTTTCGTTTTGTACAAGTTACAGAGTCCGGGACGGTTTCTAACTCATCCCGCAGATTACAAATAACACTTCCTATTACAACTCTAACTTTCCTTAATATATCTTGGGCTTCCGAATCTTCTTATTCTTCGGGTAGTGGGCCTTCAGTAAACCCCGGGTACTATCTTCGGCAGGCCCATTTGGGATGCCTATGTCAACGCCCCAATTAGAAAGTCCCTTGGACTATAAATATGTATCTAGGGTTATCGGAAAAAGAGGACAATCATCGTTCAACCAACACAAATCAGGCGCATCGCTACCCCTTCTCTTCGAGGGTTTCTCCCGGGTAAGCACCATGCTACCTAGATCGCATCTAGCGATCTAGGCGGTATCGTTTATTTGTTATCCTTGTTTGCTCGTGCTGAAGCCTTGTTGATGGCGAGCAGTACTATTTATCCTTAGGTGTTTAGGGGCTAGCATTGGTGCTTTCACGTGCATATCTGCGTGGCAATGCCGTCCCTCGACACCTAGCTGCCCTTACATCGATCCGGACGTGGGGCAGCATCTTGCTTGTTCTTACTTAGTAGATCCGATCCGTTATAGTTGCTCCTTGCTACGCAAGGATTAGTTTAACATCTGCATAGTTAGGCCTTATGTTGGGGTCGGAGGATCCGGTGGTGCGTTAGGTGTTGTTTACCGTCCCTGCGAGGGATGTTCCGGGGATCAACGTTATGTTGGTTTTAGGCCTCGTAGGGGTAGTTTGCATCATCTCTCGTAGCTGCTAGGCCCGATCGCACGGGACGTTCCGATTATGCGGTGAGAACCCTAAACTAGTGGATCGCTTTAGCTTTGTCTGATCAAGCAGGATCCCCATGCCATTGTAAATCCAACGTGAAACATGGGGCGATCGGCTCCTTGAGCCGATCCACAAACCGAGAGCCGATAGGGCTCGTATTTAATGTTTACGTGTCTACCATGCAGGGACAATCGAAGCACTAACACCTTCGATCGGGTCTAGGTCAGGTGGCACGCCCTAGCAACCGCCAGGACGTTTGGCGGAAGATTTGCGGGACGACGCGAGGTGCCGGGGATCCACTAAGCGGCCCTGGGAGCTTCGGCTCTCCGTGTTGCTTAACCAACGCCCGTCGGGGGGTTTTGGAGGGTAACACATTCTGGCACACCCGGTGGGACAATCTTCTGCAACACCCACGTCAACACCAACATCCGAGATGGCAGAAGAACATATCACCTACAAGGATCTCCTGCAGCACAAGAAGAAATACGATGAGTGAAGGCCATCCGTGAAGCCGAACTCATCGGCTCCTTTGAGATAACCCGCTCTCACAACATCAAGCTCAAAGGAAACACGAGTCCGTCGCATGGCGTCAACACGGTAGATCTCAGCCACTCCATAAGGGAGCCAGAGTTCTCCTTTAATGTCAACATGGCCAGGTGGTGAGCTGCCACAGCGCGGACAAAGCAGAGAGCAGCCACTCCCGTGGCAAGGATAAAGAGGAGGCCGCTCTACGCGACCGGCCCCAAGACGACGACAGACGGTACCTAACCGAGGAGGAAGTGAGAAGCACACGGTATCAGCGCCCACTCCCCGTGCATCTCCTCGACCAATATGAACAGCAGTACGACCGACGTCGCCGCTACGACGACCACGATGGAGGATATCGTCGGTACGATGCAAGCGAAGGTATCGTCGGTATGGGAAACAACGACGGGTACGAACGTCGCGCGAGAGGGAGGTCAAGGGAACAAGACAACGTGGATAAGAGGACTGTCCATTCTTCAAACATTGCTGGGACTCGGGAATGAGCCGATTGCCAACAATCGAGAATGCGAATGCAAACAGCAAAGGGAAAGGACAAGTGAAATTTCGGTGTTCGAGCGTGGGACCCCTCCCACCACATAACAAACGAGCTGAGTCCTCTCAAGAAGAAGACTTCGAGGAGTCGGATGGAGAAGAAGATAGGTATCACCGACCAAGGTGGTGCTGATGGACTCAGCCATTCTCGAAGCGTCGGGTGCAACGGTGAAACCGGAAGAAGCCGAGGCACAGTACTGTATACGTTGAGAAGAGCACGGCCCGATCTGGCCGTGAAAATTCAGCAAATAGTGGAGACGAAGGCGCGCCCGCCAAAGTATGGCGCCCAAAACAGCGAAAGCCGATGCACGGGCGTGCGATCTGCAGACATCGGCGATGCGAACATGGTATTCATACTCCCGTCGGAGTTTCGTGCTCCAAGCGACGAGGAAGTTTCAGTGGCTCAATTCTGCGGTCCACGACCGGTTATCTTTGAAAAGCCACGAGATAGAAGCTGGCATCTGAAAGCCCTATACTTGAGGGGTTACATCAACGGGCGCTGTCGGCAAGATGTTGGTTGATACCGGAGCGGCAATCAACATAATGCCGTATTCCATGCTACGTCGTTTGGGACATTCCAGCGACGATCGATCAAGACCAACATCACATTAAGCGACTTCAACGGCCGGCGTCGGAAGCGAAAGGTGTTCGAATGTAGAACTTACTAGGCCGGAAGACCATACCTCTTGCGTTCTTCATCGTTGACGCAAAAAGCAACTACGCCGTCCTATTGGAAAGGGACTGGATTCATGCTAACTGTTGCATCCCGTCTACAATGCACCAATGCATCATACAGTGGGATGGAGATGAGGTGGAAGTCGTTCAGGCGGATGACTCAATCGAAATATCATTAGCTGCCATGAGCGTGTGGGAAGCAGATGACCAAGAACCGCTCTCTGGAATCAGTTTAGAGGGTTGTGAGCGTATCGAAGCCTCAAAAAATGGGGTAAGGCTGGTTTTATCCACCGGCCTAACGGAGTAACAGGTCTAGGACATTGGACATACGTGGCAGGGCCGATCCCCGAGATCGGCCCTCAAAAAATGTAAAGTAGAGGATCTCATCTCCAACATGCCACGTGGCTATAGTGGAAACCCGAGAAGTTGCAAATCATCGCCAAAGCCTTGCAACGGAAAAGGAGGCCGATTCCCGCAATCGGCCAAAATTATCCTCAAAATACCTTGTCTGTGTTCAGCATTGATCCAACGATGCCTGAAGAGCCGATACCATCATTACTTGACAGAATCGGCTCGGGGCACATAGATGGATGAGACACGAGGAAAGCTGAGGAGGCATACCAAATGCCCAGCAGCTCAAGGTGTAAAAAAATGGAAAATCCTAAAATTTTGAGCACAGCCGATGCGTAGACATCGACTTAAGAATTAAAAGCCGATGCGCGGCCATCGACTTAAGGGATGCGACCGTTACACGGGAGCCTAATGGAGCATCATCGGGTAGCGAGGCTCTCTGAAGGACAAACATGCCGGCGGCTCTCCTCGGTAGAATTGTTGGTGGCTCCGTTAGCAAACCCCCAAGCGGATCATGTGTTGGCAATATCGGGTCGCGACCCTGGTCAATAACGGAGCGCACAAACATGCAGTTCAGGTTAAGGGTGAGCCCGACGAGCATGTCTCTTCGAGACCGAAGGATAGTCGATGATGAGGCGATCGGCTACGGCATGTTACGACCAAAATGGGGGAGAGCATCAGGAAAACGTCCTCACCGGGGCTGCATCGCCGCCAAAGATGATGAGCCAATGTGATCGGCAAGACGGGACTTGAACGGAAGAAGCTCGGGGGCATTGGCCCTGAAGGATCCTTCGCTATAGGAAGCCGATTTTTCGGAATCGGCTGGCCCTGCATCACAGCTTGTCCGAGGAATGGTGCTGATGTCGCCAAAAATATCAGTTTCCACATACAAGTCAATTGAGGGACAAGCCCAGGGCTCTATTGTAGGCACCTGCCCGAAACCAGATTGCCAGCCGCTGGGTTGGGTAAGAGTCATGATCTTGGTTGAGGTCTCATGGGGCAAAGCCGACGCATGGCCATCGACTCAAGGGATACAGTGGTTACAAGCAGAAGTCTTATGGAGCAGTCATCGCCAAATCGGCAGTGTTTGCGCAAGCCTACGGATCAGGTTAGGGTCATGAGAACCGCCGATGATCATCTGATGATCTCCTGGAGCTGGACCATTCTCACCAGAAGCTGCATCAGTCTGCCCAAGATGATGAACCAATCAAAGCAGCAAGGTGCGGGAGTGGAGCTGGGAGGGGTTGAAAGGCCACTACATTGAGGTTTCTTGATTCAAGGGAGCTGCTAATCTTTCCAAAACCTTTCCGGTGCTGGCTCTTTGAGCGTAAGCGTTCTCGCCTTGTTTTAATGAAAAGCTGGAGTAGCTCGGGGGGCAGCTCGCTCGAAACATCGATGATCCGGAGAGCCGATTCTGTGGAATTCAGCTAACACAACACTACAGTTGGGAAGCCAATGATGGCCCAATCCTGGTCCGCTTTTATCCTCGCCTTGACTAAGGCTCGGGGGCAGCTCGCCTTTAAGGTTCCTTGTTCTATGGAGCCGATTTGGTTGAAATCGGCTTGCTCTGCATCACAACTCGTCGAGAGAGGGTGAATTATTGCAGAAGGGAATTGCTGGAGTTGATGGGAGGAAGCAACGATCGTTGATGGGCTCTGGACCAGTTGTGGCTACAAAGAAATGAAGCATTACAAGGACAGTTGTGAGCGAATAATGCCTGTTCTGCAAAAGTATTAGCTTCAGTAGTGGAGATTGTTCTAACGACGGTCCTAAGACCTCCTGAAGGCAAAGAGGATCCGAAAAACGAGGATGCCGCTAAAGTCCAACACTCCGTTCAGTTGGATCTGCATTTCCAGGATCTGGGATTTGCACGATTGTTGCTCGTCCGGGAGGTGGAGGTCCGGATGGATCTACCTCGAATTTACCGTGAGAGTCCGATGCATTGCCATCGGCTCATTAAGCACCGACCAAATTGACAGTCGGCAGGCTCAGTATGAAGGGCAATCGGCTAAATTACCATGAAGAAGGTCGACAAAATCGAGTTGGGGAAATTCTTCATTGATAAACTAGATTTCTTACATAAAGAGCTGATTGCTCTCAAAAGGAGATCCTAGGGGATACATTGCCCCGTCTACTGCTGATGGCTAAGGTCCTATCTAGGGGCCATTGCTGCCCTCGTCATCGTCGTCATCATCGCCGTCGTCGCCTGCTCCCGCCGGCTCGTCGTCGCTGCTGTAGCGACCACCGGCGGGACCCTCGTTGTCTTCGTTCCTCGTCCGCGTCGTCGTCATCATTGTCGAAGTCGCGAGGTTCCCGGGCCAAGGGCGGTGGCGCTTGGCCGGCGGCTCGTCGGAGGAGCTCATCTTCTTCCTCCTCCTCCTTCTCCTCCTCCTCGGAGGAGGGCCCCGTCCCGGGAAGGTGGTCGTCGCTTTCCTCCACCGCTTCCTCATTGGCGAGGAAGCGGAGGTCGCCTCCCCGTCGGTCGGGACTGGTCGTCCTCGACCAGATAGAGAAGTCATGGCTTGGTTCGTCCCGGCCTCGATGGCGCGGCGGATGTTGGCCGCATGGGCTTCCTCCGGGTTCCACTCCGGCGTCGGCTCGCGGAAGGGGAGGACTGCGCAGAAAGATCCGATGAAGAGGAAGACATGGTGGCGCAGGAGGGTTTTTTGAAAGTGCTAGTGCAAGGAGGATGAGGAAGAGAACTGGAAGTGGCCGAATAAAAGGGGAATATATGGTTTAATGCCTAAGCAGTTCCCGAGGACGTGGTGCCAGAACCGTCAAGTCATGCAGAGAAGGCGAGGAGGCAAGACGTCATCATGAAGAAAACTGCGACGGTTCTGCCACGACATGACCCTTCGAAGGAGACAGATGGTTTTGCAATTACCATTATCAAAACCGGGGGCATGTGTTACCACCCGATTTTGGCCAAATCGGGAGTTGGGCCGTAAGTGAAGATGGGCTTAGAAGATTACACGTGGAGCATCTTTGAAGCGGCCTTGCTTGAGTTTGGGCTAAGTTGCCCATGTATCGTAACATATTAGATCGCGTTGTAATTTAGAATTAAGAGATAGAGTCGGCCCGTGCACGGTTAGGTGCACGCCCCAATTAGAAAGTCCCTTGGACTATAAATATGTATCTAGGGTTATCGGAAAAAGAGGACAATCATCGTTCAACCAACACAAATCAGGCGCATCGCCACCCCTTCTCTTCGAGGGTTTCTCCCGGGTAAGCACCATGCTGCCTAGATCGCATCTAGCGATCTAGGCGGTATAATTTATTTGTTATCCTTGTACTGCTCGTGTGAAGCCTTGTTGATGGTGAGCAGTACTATTTATCCTTAGGTGTTTAGGGGCTAGCATTGGTGCTTTCACGTGCATATCTGCGTGGCAATGCCATCCCTCGACACCTAGCTGCCCTTACGTCGATCCAGACGTAAGGGCAGCATCTTGCTTGTTCTTACTTAGTAGATCCGATCCGTTATAGTTGCTCCTTGCTACGCAAGGATTAGTTTAACATCTGCATAGTTAGGCCTTATGATCCGGTGGTGCGTTAGGTGTTGTTTACCGTCCCTGCGAGGGATGTTCCGGGGATCAACGTTATGTTGGTTTTAGGCCTCTCGTAGGGGTAGTTTGCATCATCTCTCGTAGCTGCTAGGCCCGATCGCACGTAGGACGTTCCGATTATGCGGTGAGAACCCTAAACTGTCGTGGATCGCTTTAGCTTTGTCCTGATCAAGCGGGATCCCCATGCCATTGTAAATCCAACGTGAAACATGGGGCGATCGGCTCCTTGAGCCGATCCACGAAACCTGAGAGCCGATAGGGCTCGTATTTAATGTTTACGTGTCTACCATGCGGGGACAATCGAAGCACTAACACCTTCCTGATCGGGTCTAGGTCAGGTGGCACGCCCTAGCAACCGCCAGGACGTTTGGCGGAAGATTTGCGGGGACGCGAGGTGCCAGGGATCCACTAAGCGGCCCTGGGAGCTTCCCGGCTCTTCGTGTTGCTTAACCAACGCCCGTCGGGGGTTTTGGAGGGTAACGCTACTACTTTCGCTGCCCGCTGAACGGGGAGGTGGACGTCGTCTTCATCAACAACCGAACGTGTGACCGAGTACGGAGGTGCTGCCCGTTCGTGGCGCCGTGATCAAGATCTTCTACGCGCTTTTGCAAGCGGCAAGTGATCGTCTACCGCAGCAACAAGAGCCTCATCTTGTAGGCTTTGGAATCTCTTCAAGGGTGAGACTCGATAATCCCTCGTTGCTACCGTCTTCTAGATTGCATCTTGGCTTGGATTGCGTGTTCGCGGTAGGAAATTTTTTGTTTTCTATGCTACGTTATCCTACAAAAGGGACTTACGAATTCAAAATCAAGCCATCCTCATCAACAAAGAAACCTGATGATCTCTTTAGAGTTGCCGAAGCTTCAAGAGTTGTCGCGTTAGGAGGACTTTCATCAACATCATCATCATTGCGTTCGCTAGGGCTTGACTCTGTTGTTTCAATCATGCCATCGGGTGCCTTCATGGGCCTCCAGTTGGGCCGTACAGGATAGGGCAATAACAGTTACCCGAAGGGTAATGCACACGTCACCCCTATAACACGGATAGGCCCCTCACTGAAAGGACGAAGTTCAACAACCTTAAATGGGGAAAATGTGCCATGTCGGATCATTAGGGGGCGATTGGCTCTTCAAACCCCGTCGATTGCCCCTCTTGGCTCCTCTCGCATGCATCTAGGTGCAAGCCCTTAGTGTTCTATAAATATTCTTCCCAAATTGTGTTGGAATTTTGGGGCTTTGGAAAAAAAATTAAAATAAACAAGCAAGTAAAAGGGCTTTCCACTTGTAATGTTAAATAAAAATACATATAAGTGAATATACCCATTAAAATGCGGTAAATAATAATGAAAACATTATACTCCCTCTATGCCAAAATGTAGTGCATATTGCTTTTGAAAAGTCAAATACCATAAAGTTTGGCCAACTATATATATACAAATATACTAGTATATAAAAATGTCCAATATAAAAAATATGAAATTATATATCATGATGATTCTAGATATTGACTTGATGTTATATATGTCGATAGAATTTTTACATATTTGGTAAAACTTTACATTTTTGAATTAAAATAATAATAATAAGATGTACTCGCCTTATCAAGGGTTACTCGTTGCTTAGCTACCCCTCCCTCATCGAAACTTGAAAACGAGGAGATACCAAACAAAGTGACATGTTGATACACACGCGAAAGCTCCATACACCCCTCGAACTGAGTGAGGCTACACCTTTAATTATTTCGATGTAGTGAGTCTCGATTGAATAGACAAGAAGGTATGCCCGGTATTGGATCCACTAACGCTCCTACAATAATGAATGGTTCGGTTTAGTAGATCTACAACCTCACATTTTACTAGATTTCACTTGGGCGGAATGAGTATGCTTGTTTTCCTTGTCGAAACCCCGACTCACTCGAGAGGGATAAAATGCTAACTATCAACATTTTACTTACAATCCAAACAAACTATAGGAAATTGGGTCAGACTGAAAGAAAGATGGGAGAATGTCAAGCTTGCCATGGGCAACCTATGATACATTTTATCCATGTGATAGAGTTCAATGAAGAGGCCACATGACCATTCCTAGGTGGCGCGCAGTGACATAAAGGGAGTATTAAACTTCAAAAGCATATGTACATTTTGGACTTACAATCAATTCACAACAAATTTGAATCACACATGTATAATGACATGGGTTTTAATGGTTAGAATTGTTCTCCTTTGTAGGCCATGCATCTACTGATGTACCCATATGCTTCATTCATGGTTTTCTGCACAATACGTAGCGAATCAAGAAGTGTTTACGAAGGTATGTACATGATTCGAGTGAGCGATGAGGGATATCTTTATCCCTCGTGAATGGAAATATAATTTATGGATTGGCCCTTATTTCCCTATGCGATCCACGAGGGCTATATGATTATTGTACTCCATTGTTTATTTTATTTTATTACTTGCGATTGTATGCATATTAGCATGTAACCTCCTGTGATCGTATCATCGTGATGCTATCTTATAAGTTCAATAAGTTTCCTTCTTCATGGAGCACAACCTTGTGTTGAGATCTTTTGCTTCGCATGTGGCCTACAATTCCTCCTCGAAATAGGCTTTCGCCCCGCTATATTAATATAGCAAACGACCCGATACAACGAACGCGCTGGGGCCGCAGCACAACCAAGCCCAAAAGAAAAGAAAAAGAAAGGAAAGAAGAAAAAATGCCGACACCGGCAGATCGACGAAAACGAAGATGACCCGCAACCGCTGCGCCCTCCGGAGAAGTACCACCACGCTCCTAGCACGCCGAGGCACCGCATACCAAGCAACACCTTCACCAAGGAGACGACGATGACGCCGCTGTTGCCCGGACTAGTCCTAGGGTTTCCCCCGGTATGCGGAGGGGATTGGGGAGGAGGTACACCCGACGCCCTTCAGGAAGGAAAGGTGACACCCGTAGGCGTCACCGCGTCGGTGTCGAGCATGCCGACAGGGATTTCTCCCGACCACCAAACCGACCACCCCAGACGCTCCGACGTGCTCCACCTAACCTGCCGCCCACCCGCACACGCCACCACGGTCTTGTAGCCATCCTCGCCGCCTAACTGTGGTCACCGGAGCAAGGCCTAGACGAAGAAAAGGGATGCAGCGGGGACGGGGGTAGCAGCACCGCAGCCAAGCGGGAGGGAACTGCCTCCACCGCTTTCGCGGTAGCCGACCGGACGAGGCTACGAGGCAGACCAGGCCCGAACTGGCCCGGCCGGACCCAAAAGGGCCCGTAAAGCCCCGCTGCTACGCTGCAGCTGGCCGGCCGAAGTGCCGCCGCCGCCCACCCACCGCCGCCCTGTCTTCTCTTCCTCCAGGGAGCGCCGCCGGCGTGCCAAGAGCAGAGCCACCGCCGTGCCCCTCCGGGCCCCGCCTGGGCCCAGATCTGGGCCGAGCGGCCCTGCCATGGCGCCGCCGCCAACGGCCGCGCCGCCACCCCTCCTCCCACCCGACGTGGGGATCTCACCCCGCCACGCCGGACCGCCGCCGGCCGAGGAGCACCTCCCGGCCGCACCTACCCCGCGCAGGCGCCGCGCCGAGAGGGGAAAGTCGAGGGGCTACTTGACCCTGGTCATGTGGCCTACAATTCAGCACCCGACACACAAAGAGCTGCTTACAATGACAAATACCTAGTTGAAGCAGTCATGTGCATACTAGTTATGTAAAGGTTGGGTGTTAACTCTGGACCCAGAAACTTGTGGAAGCCTGAAAAAATTACAAATAAAAGTTCTTAGGAAGCTATTTTCCTTTTGAACCACATGAAAAAACAATCAATTTGGTGTTGCGCCGCCGTCAAGCCTAGGTGTCCGCCCGGGCTAGAAGGACCTTGGGTCCACCCATAAGTGTGATGCCATATTTCAGTTAATAAAACACCTTTTATCGTAAAAAAAAACCTAGTTGGAGCAAACAATCATGGAGGTGTTTATCCATATGGATGGCGGTGTAGTTGGACCGGTCCATCTTACATAGGTTATTTTTGTGTTGTTGGTGCTTGTGAACTGTGAGCACCTAGTTAATTACTTCCACCGTTCCATGTAAATCAGCGACAACTAATATGAAATGGAGTGGAGGGAGTGGTTATTTCAGAATCCAGGTCTGAACTTTTCGCATATATCGCCTTGGAGATAGGTGTGAGATAATAAAAGCTCATGCTATCGGGGAAAAAGTGTTGTTGCAATTTTTGTTTTTGCCAAACTAACAAGTAACAATACGCATCCCAGGGGACAAGGAGATCATAATTCTATTATTCATTAATTCCTTACACTACTGTACAAAGAATTGGTAAACTAACCTTTGGAAGTCCTAGTGTCTCTCCATTCTTTATTCTGGCAACGAACTAATCCTCCATCTTCCCACAGACAGAAACCGAAAAGTAAAATACTCTGAAAGCCAGAGCTTTCGGAGGTCGATGCTTATGCCGCGGTGTGCCCAGAGAGCAATTTTCTGGAGGCTATGAAGATGGTGCGAACGGAGGCGAAGGCGGCGAGGAACACAAATCGATCGTCGCCGTGGAAGAGCAACTATGTTGCATACGGTCTGCTACTTGGCTCCGTTTTCGTGCTGCTCTACTTGATGGTATCGACGCAGTTCAGCTACAGCCAAAAAGGTGCGTATTGCCTTCTTTTTCCGTAATCTTGCTCTTTTTCTTATCGCCGTTGAGTGAAGAAACTTGATTAAGAGCTCAGGAACAGAAACAGAATGATAATCAAACCTCACAAGCTTTATTTTCGTGCTCATACGCAGCCTTGTTGGAATTGGACCGAGCGACGGTCGATTCAGCTGAAAAAATTCCTGCAAAGCATCAAAGGAATCATCCACGGCAAGGCATGCAGGATCACTCAATTACGGTTTTTTGGATAATTTTGTACCGTTGAATTTGCTAAAATTTTGAAGCAATTGCAGAAGATGTGAGAGCAAGAATTGAAGAATTCAACAGAGAGGAGGAGGTGGCCAAGACTCACACGGAACAACGGCGTCAAGGTAAACGCTAGTTGCGTCCACGCTCATTTTCCAAGGACAAAGCCAAATTCGGATTTTGACCTTTTCTTGCCCTTTCCGCTTCAGAGAAACAGGGCGAAAGCGAGCAGCAATGGGCACAGAAGAACTCGATCGAGGAACAATCAGGTACCATGTCTGCTTAATAATTCACAGGAGTTATCGTAGTACCAATGTTTCATCTTCTCTGCGATGTCAGGCCACGAAATGAAATCTGACAATTGGGAGGAGAAAAGCCAATCCGAGAAAGAGGAGACCGTTGAAGAATCAAAGCAATTCGGTAGTAATGCTTGTATTAATATTGCAAATCATGATTACATTGTCCAAGTTGTCCAAGTTCAATCGGTGAACAATATTGACGCGATCGATGTGAGCAGGAGGAGGAACTGATGACTACAACAATGTCGCCGACGCCAAGCCGATCTGCGACACGTCGTTCGGCAAGTACGACGTCTGCGAGCTGGACGGCGACACTCGAGCTCGGGGAGGCCCCGGCGCCACCGTCACGCTCGTCTCGCCACGCGCTCCGCCGAAGGAGTGGGAGATCAAGCCTTACTCCCGCAAGTACCTCGACGGGCTGAAGGCGGTCACGGTGAAGTCCGTCCCCAACCCCGAGAACGCCCCGCAGTGCACGACGCGGCTCAACATCCCGGCGATGGTGATCGAGCTCGGCGGGCTCACCGGCAACTACTGGCACGACTTCACCGACGTCCTCCTCCCGCTCTTCATCGGGGCGCACCGCTTCAACGGCGAGGTCCAGCTGCTCGTCGTCAACCTGCTGCCGTTCTGGGTGGACAGGTACAAGAAGATCTTCGCCAAGATCTCGCGCCACGAGATCGTGGACTTCGAGAACGACGACGTGGTCCGGTGTTACCCGCACGTCGTCGTCGGCTACGGCAGCCGGAAGGAGTTCACCATCGACCCCTCCCTGGACGAAACCGGAGGCGGCTACACCATGGTCGACTTCACCAAATTCCTGAGGAGCGCTTACTCGCTGCCGCGTCACCGGCCGATCAAGCTCGGCGAGGTTCGTCCGGCCGGCGGGCGTCGTCGTCGTCCGCGAATGATCATCCTGGAGAGGACAAACAGCCGCAAGATCCTGAACCTTGCGGAGGTCATCGCGGCGGCGGAGGCCGTGGGGTTCAAGGTGATCGTGGCTGGGCGTCCGAGGGCCAGCTACGACGAGTTCACGCGGGAGATGAACTCCTTCGACGTCATGGTCGGCGTGCACGGCGCCGGGCTGACCAACTGCGTGTTCCTGCCCACGGGGGCCGTGCTCCTGCAGATCGTGCCGTACGGCCGGCTGGAGGAGATCGCCCGGACCGACTTCGGCAACCCGGCCCGCGACATGGGGCTCCGGTACATCGAGTACGGCGTGGCGGCGGAGGAGAGCTCGCTGATGAACGTGTTCGGCAAGGAGCACCCCATCATCAAGGACCCCGCCGCCGTCCACATGAGCGGGTGGGGGAACGTGGCGGAGTGGTACCTCGCCAAGCAGGACGTACGGATCAACGTAGAGAGGTTTAAGCCTTCTCTGCTGCAGGCATTGAAGCAGTTGCAGTAGGGAGTTTCATTGAACAAAGATGATAAGATTCTTTTCTTCATTTTTCTTGCTGATTGTACACCCTCCTTTGCTCAATTGTACCCATCGACCATGTTAGATTTTGACATAGTCAGATAGAGTAGTTTTAGAATGAACAACTCTGATTGTTATTTTCTATTTAAATATGTCGGTAAATACAAGATATATTATGAAGTTCTTCATTAAAAAATCATTATTGCTTGATTATTCCAGATACAGATTCATACATCAGTAGTCAAAGTCATAATATTTCACCATCCTACACTAGAATGTGTTTTTTTTTTCCTGAGCACGTGCATGCAGATTTTTCTCACCCTATGTCCACATCATCATCATTGTATCAATTGGTGAGTTCAAAAGTTTAAAAGGAGTTATCTCCTAAACCATCAATCAGATTACCATTCATCTTCACCACTAACTTCGTCTCGATGAGTGTTTCAAAATTTAATCCCATGTTGTTATGTTTTGATAAAAAAAATCGTCACACTAGTTACCAAATTATAGCACCGTGGTTACCAGATTAACAACGGACATTACCAAGATAACATACATGGCCTCAGATTTTGCAATGCTATGTAGAGGTAGAGAGCAAGTATTTAAATTTTGCCAAAAACTAAAAGTCGATATCATTCAACAAAAATAGTATCACGCAAATCTTGCACTAACGTAGAATGACGATAGCTCGTGTTGAGAGGGTAGGCGTTGTCACCCCCCTCGATTGTTCAGACCCCGACTATTTTCGTTTCTATGTTTTTGCCCTTCTCTTAGCATAGTCCTAGTTTTTATACATGTTTGAAAGTTTAAAAATATCGTAACTTTTTTCGATATGGGGAACATAACCCCAGCCTCTGCATCCAAATGATGCATACAACTTTACAACTTTACTTTTATTGCATAGTTTGAAGAATGATTACATCATGGATCAACTAAAGTTGAGACAAAAATCAACCAGCAAAAAATGAACAGAAACATGATCCTATCCATCTTAAATTCTACTATTGTGCCGCCAACCAGTAGGCTGGAAATAAAAGTCCTGAGCGACCATCAATAGTTGGTTAAATTCAGTAACCATAGGCTCCCGCTGATTCTCCGGGAGTAGGAAAGCCCAAAGTTGAATCCAATGGGCAGCTCCATGAATAACCTGCAATAAAGGCCCAAATTTCTACAAGTCCATATTGCGCAACATAAAGCTGAAATACCAATTCTAATTCTCGTTTTATCAATCTTGTTCACACAATTCAACCAATTGCCAAACATATTAGTAACATTAGCTAGAGATGGAATATTATAGGCAAGATAAAACAAAATCGTAACTAAGGACACCATATAATCTCACACGTGAGTGACAGTATTTTAGCAATTATCAACAAAAAAGTTGTAAAACATATTAACATAAGTTTTAGTATCTCCTCGTGACTAGGCCAAGGCAAAAGAAGATCATCTATCGGATTGATGGTTTGAGTGATATTTATTTCTAAATTTTAAAAACCAAGAAAATGTTGCTAATATATTATGTCCATGTATTAGACTATTTACTTGCATGCATACACCTGAGGGGCTGCACAATAGAAGCATCACCGCTACCTAGTCTCGTTCTTTTTTCCTTGAGTATATTCCACTTTGTAGTGAACAAAGAAACTTAGTGACACAAACTAACCAACAATCTAACAAATTTGACCCACACACAAGACTAATGAGGCTCTCGCCACTTAGACACATAATCAAGCAATACACCTAGCTGGCAAAGTGGTCTCTGTTGTTCGGGCGGAGCTATTTATTTGCTATTCAGCTGGAGTTGTTTAGCCGAACTAGGCCTTTAGTGTAAACTATTTTAAAATATTTTTTTAATACTATGTTGGTAGGGTCATGAATTTAAGACATCTTGTTTCTGATAACATATTGAATTGATACACCAGGCAACTCAACTAAAATTTCTTATGGTTGAGCTAGACAATATATTTCAATAAGTGGTAAGTCCTGTCATTGTGGGGCCGTTTGTCAATCTGGATATGAACCGTTAAGTCAGTGATAGAATTGTTAATGGGGTACCGCCATATAAATTATCTTTGAATAGAAAGTGAATTTTATCCTTTTATTTGGTGGCCTTCGGGGTTCTTTAGAAAACTCTCTCTTAATTGATAGACTTGCATCATCTTCTGATTCGTTCCAAAAAGATACTCCCTTCAGATTCATAATAAATGTCAGGGTTTACTTCAAATTAAAGCTAATTTGAACTAAAACCCCACACTTATTATGGACCAGAACGAGTATATTTTTTCCAAGAACGACATCTAATTGCGTATGAATCCAAGCTAGTGTGACTGTACTTGTATCGTATTCAGGCTGTCTCTCTAGTGGTATGGTGTTGATGTGTCGCACGATATGCAACAGGAACATTTCCGTCCTCATGTGCTCGAAGCTGGTGGAGCACTGGCATCAAGTGCTGTAGCCAATCAACCGTACTTAACTCCACCTAACTATAATTGTCAATTTTTCTTCGAAGGGCAAAACTGCCCTATGCTGCTAGCTACCAACATGTTCTGAAGTGCACGACATGTTCTCATCGAATACAACTCATAATACGAGTACTATTTCCATAGAAACATCACAAGAAATCGTCCTTAAAGTTGAGCTGTGTAGCAGTGTAGGCGATGAGTAGGTTCGTCCAACCATGCAATCGGCTACCATCTAGATTGCCGTGTGCCAAGAGATAGCTAAGAATTTGTCCAAAAATAAAGAGATAGCTAAGAACATTTTTTTATTAGATTGAATAGAGTTTTCACTACAACAAAAGTATTGTCTTTTGGATGTTGTATGTTGACTTGGATCATCTCCATGAGATCCCCAATACCCTCTCATATACTATAAAATAAAATTCCAGTACTGGATAAGACGTGCTCCAGTGGATCCCCTATATTGACCTGTAAATACCTACTTTTTGTTAGGACTACAGAAATAATCAGCTCTGACCACCTACATGGAGGGGTTGCTGGAAGGTGCCTCAACACCCCTTTTCTTTTGCCAGCCTGATTTTCTACCCTACCCCACCCTGCAATTTTTTTATATAGATATGTAGCCCCAAATTCTTATTCGTTTTGATCAGTAGGCCTTGTTTTAATCCTACATAGATCGGCAACCAGAGAAGAGGGAGATTTTTAGGATACGAAATGTAGGAATAAAAATCATGTAGAATTGACATGTCATGTCTACTTAAATTCTAGGAAAAAGGAATTATCTTTGATTATGGTGAAGTGAGCGATATTCCACGAGGTCTAATCCCATGCTATTTTTTAATAATATTTATCCTAGTACGAGATTTCTATGGGAGATGACCTTGTGAATCAAACGGCCTCTAAACAAAAAAAAAATCCATAGATATTCAATCCTACAAATATTTGTAAGGAATGGAATCCTCCAAAATTTCTTTTGAATAAATCTGAACAAAACGAGCTCTTAGTCAGTTACTCTTTCTACTTTTGGAAAAGGGACCTACATTCTAATAGTCAGACTTACATTGTTGATTTAGGACAAACTTTACACACATTTATTTCAGAAGGGGGAAGTGGTTTTAGATCAAAGGCCAAAAGGCCCAACGTTAAATTAATAACGCCACAACGGCGACAAGGTACAAAGAGCTGAACTCAGCTTACAACACACACCCACACAGCCACACGAATTGCCAACATGGCTACAACCGGAACCTCGAACGGCAATCACGACCCTTACGAAGCCTACGAAGATTCGGAGAAAACACCGGACAACAACAGTGTCAGGCCGGAGCTCACCCTAGAACGAGCCATCGAACACGCACGCCGTCAACAGAACTCCCCGCCGCGGGCAGCGCCACCAGTGGCCGACCACCACTGTGCATCGACCACCACCGTTCGAACCCCAACAAGCAGCACCAAGGAAACTCGACAAGGAAGCAGGGTAGGACGCAAGCCTTGCCGAAGGTCGCCAAACGAAGAGCCAACGCCATCCGAAGAGACACGGTAAGCTCCAAGACGATGTCTTCAAGAAGAACACGACACGAGAGCGCCGTCACCGTCCGATCCGCAGATATTAGGTTCTCACCTGGAGCACCTTGCTCGTCGAATACCGCGCCTCAGCCACAGCACCAACGGAGAGCCGCATACTGGGAACTCCAAGGCGGTGTCTTCAAGAAGATCATGACACAAGAGCGAGCGCCTCCCCCGCGATCCAAGGATCTTGGGCTTTCACCTAGAGCACATAGAAGGCCAGGGAGAAGCCTCAACAACGCCTTCAAGAAGGGAACGGCATCCGCGGACGTCGCCGTCGTGGCCCGGGTGGGCAAGGGTTTCCCCTCGGCGAATGATACGTCTCAAACGTATCTATAATTTCTTATGTTCCATGCTACTTTTATGACAATACTTGAATGTTTTATTCATACTTTACAGCATTATTATACATTTTCCGGCACTAACCTATTAACAAGATGCCGAAGCGCCATTCTTTTTCTGCTGTTTTGGTTTCAGAAATCCTAGTAAGGAAATATTCTCGGAATTGGACGAAATCAAAGCCCAGGGTCCTATTTTTACACGAAGCTTCCAGAAGACCGGAAGGGAAACGAAGTGGGGCCACGAGGAGCAGACACAGTAGGGCGGCGCGGCCTAGGCCCTGGCCGCGCGACCCTGTTGTGTGGGGCCCTCGTGACGCCCCCTGACCTGCCCTTCCGCCTATTTAAAGCCTTCGTCGCGAAACCCCCTGTACCGAGAGCCACGATACGGAAAACCTTCCAGAGACGCTGCTGGCGTGTAGTCGACACGTCCGTTGGGAACCCCAAGAGGAAGGTGTGATGCGCACAGTAAGTTTTCCCTCGGTAAGAAACCAAGGTTATCGAACCGTAGGAGCCAAGAAGCACATGAAGGTTGTTGGTGGAGGAATGTAGTGCGGCGCAACACCAGTGAAACCGGCGCCAACGTGGAACCTGCACAACACAATCAAAGTACTTTGCCCCAACGTAAAAGTGAGGTTGTCAATCTCACCGGCTTGCTGAAAACAAAGGATTAAGCGTATCGAGTGGAAGATGGTTTTTGTTTGCAAAGAACAGTAAAAACAGTAGAATGTATTCAGATGTAAAAGAATGGACCGGGGTCCACAGTTCACTAGTGGTGTCTCTCCAATAAGATAACTAACATGCTGGGTGAACAAATTACAGGCGAGCAATTGACAAATAAAGATTCAATACATATCAACGATGATTACTATGTGATTTAATCAGGGCATTACGACAAAGTACATAGACCGCTATCCAGCATGCATCTATGCCTAAATAATCCACCTTCAGGTTATCATCCGAACCCCTTCCGGTATTAAGTTGTAAACAACAGATAATTGCATTAAGTATGGTGCGTAATGTAATCAACACAAATATCCTTAGACAAAGCATCAATGTTTTATCCCTAGTAGCAACAGCACATCCACAACCTTAGAACTTTCGTCACTGTCCCAGATTTAATGGAGGCATGAATCCACTATCGAGCATAATTACTCCCTCTTGGAGTTACAAGTATCAACTTGGCAGAGCCTCTACTAGCAACGAAGAGCATGCAAGAACATAAACAACACATATATGATAGATTGATAATCAACTTAACATAATATTCTCTATTCATCGGATCTCGCCAAACACAACATGTAGCATTACAAATAGATGATCTTGATCATGTTAGGCAGCTCACAAGATCTAATACAATGAAAGCACAAGCGGAGAAGACAACCATCTAGCTACTGCTATGGACCCATAGTCCAAGGATGAACTACTCACGCATCAATCCGGAGGCGGGCATGATGATGTAGAGCCCCTCGGTGATGATTCCCCTCTCCGGCAGGGTGCCGGAGGCGATCTCCTGAATCCCCGAGATGGGATTCGCGACGGCGCGTCTCGGAAGGTTTTCCGTATCGTGGCTCTCGGTACGGGGTTTCGCGACGAGGCTTTAAGTAGGCGGAAGGGTAGGTCAAGTGGCGGCACGAGGGCCCCACACCCGGGGCCGCGGCCGGGGCCGAGGCCGCGCCGCCCTGTTGTGTCGGCGCCTCGTGGCCCCACTTCGTACCGCCCTCGGTCTTGGAAGCTTCGTGTAAAAATAGGCCCTGGGCGTTGATTTCGTCCAATTCCGAGAATATTTCCTTACTAGGATTTCTGAAACCAAAAACAGCAGAAAACAACAACTAGCGCTTCGGCATCTTGTTAATAGGTTAGTGCCGGAAAATGTAAAATTGCTGTAAAGTATGTATAAAACATTCAAGTATTGTAATAAAAGTAGCATGGAACATAAGAAATTATAGATACGTTTGAGACGTATCAAGCATCCCCAAGCTTAGTTCCTACTAGTAGGTAAACGATAACAATAATTTCTGAAGTGACATGCTACCAACATAATCTTGATCAACATTATTGTAAAGCATATGAGATGAATGGAGTGATCTGAACAAAAGATTGCTAACAAAGATAATGACTAAACAAATGAATCATATAGCAAAACTTTTCATGAATAGTACTTTCAAAACAAGTATCAATAAGACTTGCATAAGAGATAACTCATAAGCAATAAATTCATAGTAGAATGCATTGAAGCAACACAAAGGATGATTAAGTTTCAGCAATTGCTTTCAACTTGTAACATGTATATCTCATGGATATTTGTCAACATAGAGTAATATAACAAGTGCAATAAGTAAACATGTAAGAATCAATGCACACAGTTAACACAAGTGTTTGCTTCTAAGATAGAAAAGAGTGGGTAAACTGACTCAACAATAAAGTAAAAGATTGGCCCTTCGCAGAGGGAAGCATTGATTACTATTTTTGTGCTAGAGCTTTTATTTTGAAAACATAGAAACAATTTTGTCAACGGTAGTAATAATTCATATGTGCTATGCATAATATTTCCTACAAGTTGCATGTCTCATGCATAGAGTACTAATAGTGCTCGCACCTTGTCCTACTTAGCTCGGAAACACGGATTCTCATCGCATAACATATGTTTCAACCAAGTGTCACAAAGGGGTACCTCTATGCCGCCTGTACAAAGGTCTAAGGAGAAAGCACGCATTGGATTTCTCGCTTTTGATTATTCTCAACTTAGACATCCATACCGGGACAACATAGACAACAGATAATGGACTCCTCTTTTTAATGCTTAAGCATTCAACAACAGTTAATATTCTCATAAGAGATTGAGGTTGTATGTCCAAACTGAAACTTCCACCATGATACATGGCTTTAGTTAGCGGCCCAATGTTCTTCTCTAACATATGCATACTCAAACCATTTGATCATGAAGTCCACTTACTTCGGACAAGACGAACATGCATAGCATCTCACATGATATCCAACAAAGATAAAGTTGATGGCGTCCCCAGAAAGCATGGTTACCGCTCAACAAGCAACTTATAAGAATTAAGACACATAACTACATATTCATCACCACAATAGTTTTTAAGCTATTTGTCCCATGAGCTATATATTGCAGAGGTAAAGGAATGAAATTTTAAAGGTAGCACTCAAGTAATTTACTTTGGAATGGCAGAAAAATACCACATAGTCGGTAGATATGGTGGACACAAATGGCATGGAGTTTGGCTCAAGGTGTTTGGATGCACGAGAAGCATTTCCTCTCAGTACAAGGTTTGGGCTAGCAGGTTGTTTGAAGCAAACACAAGTATGAACAGGTATAGCAAAACTCACACAAGAACATATTGCAAGTATTATAAGGCTCTACACTGTCTTCCTTGTTGTTCAAACACTTTACCAAAAAGTATCTAGACTTAGAGAGAACAATCATGCAAACCAAATTAAACAAGCTCTACAGTAGTTCTTCATTAATAGATTAATTAAACTACATGATGCACGAGCTAAACATGATCTATGAGAGCTCAAACAATTGCCAAATTTACCGAACCATATGTAGCACTTTCCAATTCCAACCAAATAGCAATTTAACGAAGCAATGAGCTTTCGCCATGAACATTAAAGCACAATTAAGAACACAAGTGTTCCATATGAAAAAGCGGAGCGTAATATCTCCAATATAAGAATGGCGAGATCCAACTTTATTCAAACAAAACAAAAAACAAACCGACGCTCCAAGTAAAGAACATAAGAATGTGATGGAATAAAAATATAGTTTCACTAGAAGTGACCGATAATGTTGTCGATGAAGAAGGGGATGCCTTGGGCATCCCCAAGCTTAGATGCTTGAGTCTTCTTAAAATATGCAGGGATGAACCACCGGGGCATCCCCAAGCTTAGACCTTTCACTCTTCTTGATCATAGTATATCATCCTCTTCTCTTGACCCTTGAAAACTTCCTTCACACAAACTTCAAGCAAACTCATGAGAGGGTTAGTGCATAACCACAAATTCACATATTCAGAGGTGACACAATCATTCTTAACACTTCTGGATATTGCACAAAGCTTCTGAAATTTAATGGAACAAAGAAACTCATTCAACATAGCAAAAGCGGCAATGCGAAATAAAAGACAGAATCTGTCAAAAACAGAACAGTCCGTAAAGATGCATCTGGACTGGGCACTTAACTTGCTCAAATGGAAAAACTCAAAACTAATGAAAGTTGCGTACATATCTGAGGATCACGCTTGTAAATTTTCAGATTTTTTAGAATTTTTTACAGAGATTTATGCCAGAATTCGTGACAGACAGCAATGCTTTTTCTGCACAGCGATCCCAAATATAGCATCAACTTTAGCATAGAAACTTTACTTGGCACAAAAACATGATAAGGAGAGGTTGCTACAGTAGTAAACAACTTCCAAGACTCAACAATACAGTAAATAAAATAAAACTTGGGTTATCTCCCAAGAAGTGCTTTCTTTAACGCCTTTCAGCTAGGCGCAGAAAGTGCAAATCAAGTAACATCAAGAGATGGAGCATCAACATTATTATTTTTCTTGCAAACACAACTTGTTGCAGAGGGTACTTTAGGTGCTCCATTATCTAAATTTTCTATGGTGGTGCTAGGGGTTTTAGCAATTTTAGGCCTATAATAATTCTTTTGTTTAGGCATTTTAGAGGCATACACGAATTTTTGCTCTTTACCCACATAAGCTTTCTCCTTATACTTGAGAGAAGAAAAGGTTGAACCCAAGGTTCCCATAGCTTTTTCAAGTTCATCAATCCTATTGGTTTGATTATCATGGACAACACAAGTTCCTAGGACACTAATTCTTTCATCAATTCCTCCTAGGGATTTATCAAGTTCATCAGTTTTATCAAATAACATTTCCAATTTAGTTTCAATACTTCGAAAATTTTTCTCTATGGTTTCCAATTTTTTCATAACATCTTCAAGAGAGATTTCAATTTTAACTTCATTAACAGGTGGTATTCCAACTAGACTCTCAATGATGCAGCTAGCTTCTAAAGCAGGAGTACCTAGGAAATTACCTCCCGAAAGAGTATCAAGAACATACCTATTCCAACTAGATAAACCAACATAAAAGTTCCTAAGAAGGATAGTGGTGGAGTGTTTCTTAATGCACCTATGATGAGCATTACTAATCCTGTACCAAGCATCTTTAAAACTTTCTCCACCTTGTTGCTTAAAAGAGCGAACTTCGACTTCAGGATTACTCATTGTAACAGTAGTAAAATAAACTAGGCAAATAAAGTAAAAACAAGTAACTAATTTTTTTGTGTTTTTGATATAGAGAACAAGACAGTAAATAAAGTAAAACTAGCAACTAATTTTTGTGTATTTTTGTTTAAGTGCAGCAAACAAAGTAGTAAATAAAATAAAGCAAGACAAAAACAAAGTAAAGAGATTGGAAGTGGAGACTCCTTGCAGCGTGTCTTGATCTCCCCAACGGCGCCAGAAAAAGTCTTGCTGGCGTGTAGTCGACACGTCCGTTGGGAACCCCAAGAGGAAGGTGTGATGCGCACAGCAATAAGTTTTCCCTCAGTAAGAAACCAAGGTTATCGAACCAGTAGGAGCCAAGAAGCACGTGAAGGTTGTTGGTGGAGGAATGTAGTGCGGCGCAACACCGGTGAAACCGGCGCCAACGTGGAACCTGCACAACACAATCAAAGTACTTTGCCCCAACGTAACAGTGAGGTTGTCAATCTCACCGGCTTGCTGAAAACAAAGGATTAAGCGTATCGAGTGGAAGATGGTGTTTGTTTGCAAACAGTAAAACAGTAGAATGTATTCAGATGTAAAAGAATGGACCGGGGTCCACAGTTCACTAGTGGTGTCTCTCCAATAAGATAACTAACATGCTGGGTGAACAAATTACGGCGAGCAATTGACAAATAAAGATTCAATACATATCAACGATGATTACTATGTGATTTAATCAGGGCATTACGACAAAGTACATAGACCGCTATCCGACATGCATCTATGCCTAAATAATCCACCTTCGGTTATCATCCGAACCCCTTCCGGTATTAAGTTATAAACAACAGATAATTGCATTAAGTATGGTGCGTAATGTAATCAACACAAATATCCATAGACAAAGCATCAATGTTTTATCCCTAGTAACAGCACATCCACAACCTTAGAACTTTCTGTCACTGTCCCAGATTTAATGGAGGCATGAACCCACTATCGAGCATAATTACTCCCTCTTGGAGTTACAAGTATCAACTTGGCCGAGCCTCTACTAGCAACGGAGAGCATGCAAGAACATAAACAACACATATATGATAGATTGATAATCAACTTAACATAATATTCTCTATTCATCGGATCTCGCCAAACACAACATGTAGCATTACAAATAGATGATCTTGATCATGTTAGGCAGCTCACAAGATCTAATACAATGAAAGCACAAGTGGAGAAGACAACCATCTAGCTACTGCTATGGACCCATAGTCCAAGGATGAACTACTCACGCATCAATCCGGAGGCGGGCATGATGATGTAGAGCCCTCCGGTGATGATTCCCCTCTCCGGCAGGGGCCCGATCTCCTGAATCCCCGAGATGGGATTCGCGACGGCGGCATCTCTGGAAGGTTTTCCGTATCGTGGCTCTCGGTGGGGGTTTCGCGACGGAGGCTTTAAGTAGGCGGAAGGGTAGGTCAAGTGGCGGCACGAGGGCCCCACACACCAGGGCCGCGCGGCGGGGGCCGGGGCGCCGCCCTGTTGTGTCGGCGCCTCGTGGCCCCACTTCCTCCTCTCGGTCTTGGAAGCTTCGTGTAAAAATAGGCCCCGTTGATTTCGTCCAATTCCGAGAATATTTCCTTACTAGGATTTCTGAAACCAAAAACAGCAGAAAACAACAACTAGCGCTTCGGCATCTTGTTAATAGGTTAGTGCCGGAAAATGTAAAATAATGCTGTAAAGTATGTATAAAACATTCAAGTATTGTAATAAAAGTAGCATGGAACATAAGAAATTATAGATACGTTTGAGACGTATCAGCCGTCGCCAATCCCATCTCGATTCGGAGATCGCCTCGGCACCCTGCCGGAGAGGGGAATCATCACCGGAGGGGCTCCACATCATCATGCCCGCCTCCGGATTGATGCGTGAGTAGTTCATCCTTGGACTATGGGTCCATAGCAGTAGCTAGATGGTTGTCTTCTCCGCTTGTGCTATCATTGTTTAGATCTTGTGAGCTGCCTAACATGATCAAGATCATCTATTTGTAATGCTACATGTTGTGTTTGGTGGGATCCGATGAATCTAGAATATTATGTTAAGTTGATTATCAATCTATCATATATGTGTTGTTTATGTTCTTGCATGCTCTCCGTTGCTAGTAGAGGCTCTAGCCAAGTTGATACTTGTAACTCCAAGAGGGAGTATTTATGCTCGATAGTGGGTTCATGCCTCCATTGAATCTGGGACAGTGACAGAGGTTCTAAGGTTGTGGATGTGTTGTTGCTACTAGGGATAAAACATCAATGCTTTGTCTAAGGATATTTGTGTTGATTACATTACGCACCATACTTAATGCAATTATCTGTTGTTTACAACTTAATACTGGAGGGGGTGCGGATGCTAACCCGAAGGTGGATTATTTAGGCATAGATGCATGCTGGATAGCGGTCTATGTACTTTGTCGTAATGCCCTGATTAAATCACATAGTAATCATCATTGATATGTATTGAATCTTGATTTGTCAATTGCCCACCTGTAATTTGTTCACCCAGCATGTTAGTTATCTTATTGGAGAGACACCACTAGTGAACTTGTGACCCCGGTCCATTCTTTTACATCTGAATACATTCTACTGCAATTATTGTTCCTTACTGTTCTTTGCAAAAAAACACCATCTTCCACTCGATACGTTTAATCCTTTGTTTTCAGCAAGCCGGTGAGATTGACAACCTCAATGTTACGTTGGGGCAAAGTATCTTGATTGTGTTGTGCAGGTTCCACGTTGGCGTCGGTTTCACGGTGTTGCGCCGCACTACACTCCTCCACCAACAACCTTCACGTGCTTCTTGGCTCCTACTGGTTCGATAACCTTGGTTTCTTTTTGAGGGAAAACTTGCTGCTGTGCGCATCATACCTTGCTCTTGGGGTTCCCAATGGACGTGTACATCTACGCGCATCAAGCTCTTTTTGGCGCCGTTGCGGGGAGATCAAGACACGGCGCAAGGGGAGTCTCCACATCAATCTCTTTACTTTGTTTTTATCTTGCTTTACTTTATTTTATTTACTGTCTTGTTTGCTTCATATTAAAAAAACACAAAAAATTAGTTACTTTACTTTTTGTCTTATTTACTAGCTCTATATCAAAAACACAAAAAAATTAGTTACTTCATCAAGTTTACTTTTGTTTATTTCATCATGCTTCATCCTAAGTTTACTTTGAAATATATACCGGTAGGTAGTGGGTCTATCATTGGAATAGATAATATAGAAGAATTTTTCACTCATGTTAGTAAGACTGAAGATTTTGAAGATAGATCCTTGGTAGAACTTGCTCCTGATTATGAAATTGCTACTGCCTCTTTAGTGCACATGTTGGAAGCTAGATTTGTTAATCTTAATCCCATAATGCAACATATGTTTCTTACACTCGGTGATATGGAAGAAGGAGAAAAGAAAGATTTTATTCTAGAAGCCCTTCTTAGAGAATTTGGTGATGTAGCTAGAGAAGCTAGGAAAGTCTTTATTCGATATAAGATGCTAGGCTTGTGTACTAATTTTGCAAATATCCTTGAAAAAAGGGAAAAAGATAGGCTAAGATACACTAATAAATTCAATTATGAGGGAGAGATTAAAATACCAATACCTCATAAACTCATAGGAATGCATGAGGCATTAGAAAAGAATTTTGATTGGATTGTCCCTGAAAATTTATTTGAGGAGGATAGTAAGCCTAAGGGTATTGAAAAGGGAGTCCCATACATAAATAAGATACAATGCATAGTTGAGAAAACTCCCGACTCCCGAGGTAATGAAGTTGATGCTTCATCTCTTGATAATACTTGATTTGCACTTTCTGCGCCTAGCTGAAAGGCGTTAAAGAAAAGCACTTCTTGGGAGATAACCCAAGTTTCATTTTATTTACTGTATTGTTGAGTCTTGGAAGTTGTTTACTACTGTAACCTCTCCTTATCATGTTTTTGTGTCAAGTAAAGTCTCTATGTTAAAGTTGATGCTAGATTTGGATTGCTGCGCAGAAACAGCATTGCTGTCTGTCACGAATTCGCGCAGATCTCTCTGTAGGAGAGTCAAAAAAATCTGAAAATTTACGTGAGTGATCCTCATATGTACGCAAATTTCATTAGTTTTGAGTTTTTCCGTTTGAGCAAGTTAAGTGCCCCTGCAAAATTCGTCTTTACGGATTGTTCTGTTTTTGACAGATTCTGCCTTTTATTTCGCATTGCCGCTTTTGCTATGTTGAATGAGTTTCTTTGTTCCATTAACTTTCAGAAGCTTTGTGAAATGTCCAGAAGTGTTAAGAATGATTGTTTCACCTCTGAATGTGTGAATTTTTGATTATGCACTAAGCCTCTAATGAGTTTGCTTGAAGTTTGGTGTGGAGGAAGTTTTCAAGGGTCAAGAGAAGAGGATGATATACTATGATCAAGAAGAGTGAAAGGTCTAAGCTTGGGGATGCCCGGTGGTTCATCCCTTCATATTTTAAGAAGACTCAAGCATCTAAGCTTGGGGATGCCCAGGCATCCCCTTCTTCATCGACAACATTATCAGGTCACTTCTAGTGAAACTATATTTTTATTCCGTCACATCTTATGTTCTTTACTTGGAGCGTCGGTTTGCTTTTATTTTTGTTTTGGTTTGAATAAAGTTTGATCCCACCATCCTTATATTGGAGATATTACACTCCGCTTTTTATATGGAACACTTGTGTTCTTAATTGTGCTTTAATGTTCATGGCGAAGGCTGAAATTGCTTCGTTAAATTGCTATTTGGTTGGAATCGAAAATGCTGCATATGGTTTGGAAATTTGGCAATTGTTTGAGCTCTCATAGATCATGTTTAAGCTCTTGCATCATGTAGTTTAATCTATTAATGAAGAACTACCGTAGAGCTTGTTTAATTTGGTTTGCATGATTGGTCTCTCTAAGTCTAGATATTTTCTGTAAAGTGTTTGAACAACAAGGAAGACAGTTTAGAGTCTTATAATGCTTGCAATATGTTCTTGTGTAAGTTTTGCTGTACTGTTCATACCTGTGTTTGCTTCAAACAACCTTGCTAGCCCAAACCTTGTTGAGAGGAAATGCTTCTCGTGCATCCAAACACCTTGAGCCAAACCCCATGCCATTTGTGTCCACCATATCTACCTACTATGTGGTATTTTTACTGCCATTCCAAAGTAAATTACTTGAGTGCTACCTTTAAAATTTCATTCCTTTATCTTTGCAATATATAGCTGATGGGACAAATAGCTTAAAAACTATTGTGGTGATGAATATGTAGTTATGTGTCTTAATTCTTATAAGTTGCTTGTTGAGCGGTAACCATGTTTCTGGGGACGCCATCAATTTTTTACCTTTGTTGGATATCATGTGAGATGTTATGCATGTTCGTCTTGTCTGAAGTAAGTGCGATTTCATGATCAAATGGTTTGAGTATGCATATGTTAGAGAAGAACATTGGGCCGCTAACTAAAGCCATGTATCATGGTGGAAGTTTTTTGGACATACAACCTCAATCTCTTATGAGAATATTATTTGTTGTTGAATGCTTAAGCATTAAAAGAGGAGTCCATTATCTGTTGTCTATGTTGTCCCGGTATGGATGTCTAAGTTGAGAATAATCAAAAGCGAGAAATCCAATGCGTGTTTTCTCCTTAGACCTTTGTACGGCGGCATAGAGGTACCCCTTTGTGACACTTGGTTGAAACATATGTCATGCAATGATAATCGTGTTGTTATCTAAGCTGACAAGGGCGAGTACTCTATGCATGAGACTTGCAACTTGTAGGAAGTATTATGCATAGCACATATGAATTATTACTACCGTTGACAAAATTGTTTCTATGTTTTCAAAACAAAAGCTCTAGCACAAAAATAGTAATCAATGCTTCCCTCTGCGAAGGGCCATTCTTTTACTTTATGTTGAGTCAGTTTACCCACTTCTTTCTATCTTATAAGCAAACACTTGTGTTAACTGTGTGCATTGATTCTTACATGTTTACTTATTGCACTTGTTATATTACTCTATGTTGACAAATATCCATGAGATATATATGTTACAAGTTAAAAGCAATTGCTGAAACTTAATCATCCTTTGTGTTGCTTCAATGCATTCTACTTTGAATTTATTGCTTATGAGTTAGCTCTTATGCAAGTCTTATTGATACTTGTCTTGAAAGTACTATTCATGAAAAGTTTTGCTATATGATTCATTTGTTTAGTCATTATCTTTGTTAGCAATCTTTTGTTTCAGATCACTCCATTCATCTCATATGCTTTACAATAATGTTGATCAAGATTATGTTGGTAGCATGTCACTTCAGAAATTATTTGTGTTATCGTTTACCTACTCGAGGGCGAGTAGGAACTGCTTGATACGTCTCAAACGTATCTATAAGTTCTTATGTTCCATGCTACTTTTATGACAATACTTGAATGTTTTATACATACTTTATAGCATTATTATACATTTTCCGGCACTAACCTATTAACAAGATGTCGAAGCGCTAGTTGCTGTTTTATGCTGTTTTTGGTTTCAAAAATCCTAGTAAGGAAATATTCTCGGAATTGGACGAAATCAACGCCCAGGGTCCTATTTTTACACGAAGCTTCCAGAAGACCGGAGGGGAAACGAAGTGGGGCCACGAGGAGCCGACACAGTAGGGCGGTGCCTGGGCCCTGGCCGCGCGACCCTGTTGTGTGGGGCCCTCGTGACGCCCCTGACCTGCCCTTCCGCCTACTTAAAGCCTTCGTCGCGAAACCCCCTGTACCGAGAGCCATGATACGGAAAACCTTCCAGAGACGCCGCCGCCAATCCCATCTCGGGGATTCAGAGATCGCCTCCGGCACCTGCCGGAGAGGGGAATCATCACCGGAGGGACTCTACATCATCATGCCCGCCTCCAGATTGATGCGTGAGTAGTTCATACTTGGACTATGGGTCCATAGCTGTAGCTAGATGGTTGTCTTCTCCGCTTGTGCTATCATTGTTTAGATCTTGTGAGCTGCCTAACAAGATCAAGATCATCTATTTGTAATGCTACATGTTGTGTTTGGTGGGATCCGATGAATCTAGAATATTATGTTAAGTTGATTATCAATCTATCATATATGTGTTGTTTATGTTCTTGTATGCTCTCCGTTGCTAGTAGAGGCTCTGGCCAAGTTGATACTTGTAACTCCAAGAGGGAGTATTTATGCTCGATAGTGGGTTCATGCCTCCATTGAATCTGGGATCGTGACAGTAGGTTCTAAGGTTGTGGATGTGCTGTTGCTACTAGGGATAAAACATCAATGCTTTGTCTAAGGATATTTGTGTTGATTACATTACGCACCATACTTAATGCAATTATCTGTTATTTACAACTTAATACTGGAGGGGGTGCGGATGCTAACCCGAAGGTGGATTATTTAGGCATAGATGCATGATGGATAGCGGTCTATGTACTTTGTCGTAATGCCTGATTAAATCACATAGTAATCATCATTGATATGTATTGAATCTTTATTTGTCAATTGCCCACCTGTAATTTGTTCACCCATGTTAGTTATCTTATTGGAGAGACACCACTAGTGAACTGTGGACCCCGGTCCATTCTTTTACATCTGAATACATTCTACTGCAATCATTTTTTTTACTGTTCTTTGCAAACAAACACCATCTTCCACTCGATACGTTTAATCCTTTGTTTTCAGCAAGCCGGTGAGATTGACAATCTCACTGTTACGTTGGGGCAAAGTATCTTGATTGTGTTGCAGCAGTTCCACGTTGCGCGGTTTCACCGGTGTTACGCACTACTCTCCTCCACCAACAACCTTCACGTGCTTCTTGGCTCCCTACTGGTTCGATAACCTTGGTTTCTTTCTGAGGGAAAACTTGTTGCTGTGCGCATCATACCTTCCTCTTGGGGTTCCCAACGGACGTGTACATCTACGCGCATCAGCGAACACTCCATGCCTTCTACACATGATACCGACCGACCGCATGCTGCTCGCCGGCCACCACGTTGCCCCCGTGACCATGGTTTCCGGCCAGCCCCTGAGCCACTGGCACGCCAGCCAACCAAAATGGCTCCCACCGACCAGGGCCGCCGCCCCGGCTCCCAACTCTGCACACTGCCGCACTGAGGAAAAACGGTAACTTTGCAGTGAGGACACCGGGCTCCGACCAAGGAGCCGGCCGGCCACCGCACCCTTGCACCGACGGGGGGAAGCCCCTACCAGAACGGCAACCAGCAGCCCCATGGCCCCAGCGCCCGCAGATCTGGGGCGAAGATGGGCTCGAGAGGTGCCCGGGGCCCTGCCCCGGCCCGAACTCGAGGCGGCTAGATCTGGCCCGCATCTCCACCTCGCTAGGGCCGCACCAAACCGGGCCGGACAGGCTCCGCCGCCGCCGGCCGAACTGCTCGCCGCGTCGGTCGCCACACGCACCGCCACCATCTTCCTCCGTTCACCAGGGCAGAGCTCGCGCCGCCCGCCGCCGGAGCCGCTCCAGGGAGCCACCGCCGCCACGAGCGCGCTGAGGTCACGCCGTCACCACGCCGAGGCCGAAGCTCCGCGCCCGCCGCCCTCGCCCGCCGCCGGTCCGCGCCCCCGCGCGAGGGGGTAGAGAGCCCCGCCGCCGCGCGGGCTTTGCCCGGCGACGCCTCGCGGCCAGGGGAGGGAGGCGAGGAGGGGCGCCACCGGGGGAGCCCTCGCGGGAGCGACCGAGGAGCTAGGGTTTCTTTTCGGGGTGACTTCGTGGGGATGAAAGAGACCGCTTCAGGGGGAGTAGTTGCTATGCAGTTCAACAAAAGAGCAACTATTGCAGCTATATCAGTAGATAACACTTTATATTTCGTGGCTACGACTAAGTTCCACATTTTATTTCATTTTCCATCCCACGGATTGATTCTTCTGTTTGAAAAACGATATAGTGGAGCTATCGCTAGCTAAGAACTTTTAGATATGGGATAATGTACGGATTCTTTAAACTGAATAAAGAGGGCAGATCCAGCACATGTACCTTCACTTGGGTTAAGGATGCGCCATCGTTGGCAAGGAAGGCAGCACGTCCCCATCAAGAGAAACGTGCACTTTCATATGATTTTGTTTGATTGGTAGGAGCGATAAATAGTTCGTGCCTGCATCGTTTTCATTTATTTTTGACAACTCAGTGTCCAGCTCGGCTCGGAAGATTATTCAGCAATCAGCATATAGTTGACAGATTCAACAAGTTGCACGAAATGCCATTAGAATATAGTTGGGAAGTGAGTCTAGCTCAACTGATCGGAGTAGTGGATGTACAAACCTAGCACCTGACTTTAAATCTCCACGGATGTGAATTTAGATTTCTATATACTTAAGGTTCAGATGGGACATGGTACTCATGCAATTTATTTTGAGGACTATGTTTTAATCTTCATTAAAATTAAAATTTTAGTACTCATGCTTAATGAATGTGTGCATCTCAGCTGGTGCACAGGTCGAAAAGTAAAATTCTCCCCATTTTTAATCTATGGCGTTCAGACTGGCGGATCCGGCCCAATTTTTTAGGGTGGGGCAGTTCTACATTAGGATGGGCCTTTTGTTTCTTTTTCATATTTTTTCTAGCTTATATATGTGTAGGGCCAAATATTAGGGTGGGCCCCGCCCCACCCTTCCCCACTCCTGGCTTTGCCACTAGCGTTCAGCGTGATCTTATTGGACCCAGGTTGGTTTCTTGAAATGAATCGCTACAAAAGTTAGTTGCATTCCAGTTGATACAGGGATTTGATGAATTTCACTAGGAACATACCAAGAATGGTGTATTTTCGGTAGGGCCCATGTATAAAGTTTTAATCGAACCCATTCAACCGATATTTAATAATAAATCCATTTGAAAGATGAATATACCATTGAAAATTAAGGTTTTTGCATAGTACCTTCGTCGTCGTGTTATTCTTACTAAAGATAACCTTGCAAAACACAACTATCATGGTTGTATCAAATGTGTTTTCTGTCACGAAGAGGAGACAATAAAACACATACTCTTCTAGTGTCGGTTCACTAGGTTTAGATAGTCAATCATTCAGATAGGTTCTACCTTATACCTTCCATGAAGCATTGCAAATATTTTCGGCAACTGACTAAATAGGGTGGATTCTAGGCTTAAGTTACTTATCAGAGTGGGAGCGATTGTTGTTATATGGTCGCTTTGGCTATGTAGGAATGACAAGGTTTTTAATGATAAAATTTATTCTCTCATGCATGTCATCTACCGATGTACGGCTTTGCTCCGTTTATGGCCATTACTTCAGCGCTCGGAGGATCACTACCTCTTTACGAAAGTATCTACACGGTTGGAGAAAACGGCTAAAAAGTTTATTACCCAACATAGGTAGCTACATAATAGGAGGATTGCGGCTCCTATTTCATAGATCGCCGCGTCCTCTTTTATTATTGTCTTTTGAAAACGATTTGAGTGGTTTGTACTGTTTTTAAATGGCTGTGTGCATCTTAGCTATTTAGAGGCTTGGTGTATTGCTTAATTCTTTTGAGTAATAAAACTATGCATCGACCTAGAAAATTCCACACTCGGAGCAGCACTTCTGAACACCATAGAAGATGGAGAGAATAAAAACAGGCCGAGCAATTTGCAGACTGGATCTAAGCGATGCCTAACTGACGGATGGAATCCATACCTTCCCATGAGCCATGGTGGTATGTGAAAAGAAGCAACCAGTTGGTACCTTCCCACGCCCAAACGACTTGTTCCGCGATTCCCCACAAGTCTCCATCCCAACCGAATTATCAAGGAAAAACAACGATCCAGAACAAGACAACTCGATAACAATAATCAAGAACGCCCCCCTCCCACTGGCCACGACGGGATTAGGTGCCAAGTCCAAATTATTGTGCAAATAGACGAGTCAAACAAAGCAAGGAATCAGAGAGGAAGGAAGGGAGCAGCAGCAGCCTCTCTCCCTCGTCCAAACTGTTCTCCCAAGTCCAACGAGCAAAACGAAATATACAACTCGTTTCTGGTAGAGGCCAATCATCGCCTACACGTTACATCGCCTCCGCCTGTAGCGATTTTGAGCTTTTAGAAAAAGAGAAGTCGCGGTTTGGTGGTGGCGATCGGCCGATGATATATGGGGCGTAGTCTTCTCGGTGGGTTTGGTCTCTAGCTAGCTGGACGGGGAGGGAATCGGTCGTCGCCGTGCGCGCGTGCCTGGGTTTGGGTCTTGGCCGGGTTGGGTGATCTCGATCCATCCATGGCGTCCACGGCGTACACGCGGCCGTCCAAGCCGCCGGGGCCGGTCGGCGACCGGAGGCAGCCGCGGCTGGCCAAGGAGCTCGGCAGGATCGAGCCCAAGAAGCTGGGCATCGGGCTCGTCGCCGGCTGCTGCCTCGCCCTGCTCACATACATCTCCTTCGCGCGCCTCTTCGCCATCTACTCGCCGGTCTTCGGTGAGCATCCATCCACTTCTTGTTCTTTTCTTCTTGGATGCTTGCTGCCTTGCTTGGTTTTGGAAGCTTGATTGCTGATGGGAACTTTGTCGCCAGAGAGCTCGTCTTTGGTGGTGAAGAACGCGCCGCCTGCGTCGATAACCGTGCCGAGCACCGATGGCGTGCCGGTCCAGGAGGAGAAGATCCTAGTAGACGAGGAGAAAGAGATCGCTAAAGAAGAGGCGGAGCCGAAAGAGCCTAGCTTTTCAGAGGAGGCAAAGATCGCTAAAGAAGAGGAGGAACCTTTACAGGAAAGTGAAAAGGAGGTGGCCGTACTAGCGAAGCTAGGTGAGATTTCTTGTCTTTTATTTATTTTCTGTCTCACACTATTTGGGATCTCAAAAAGGAAAACAGAGATCCTAACTATAGAGAACTTAAAAAGGAAATATAAATCTAGTATAACAGAGTAACGGTAACTGCTTCCTGTCCTTTTAATCCCAAACAATTTGGCTCTAATTCCAGCTTTCATGATGTAATTTAGTTTGTGCACGAGAATTAGGGGGAAAAGTTAGTTAATCATGTACGAACACTTCGTAGTTAGTCCTATGAACTAACCATTCGAATTTTCGTCAGACGGTGGCGCCGCAGCAGCAGAGGCCAAGATCACCTGCGACGAGAACGCCGTCGACGAAGGCTTCCCTTACGCGCGCCCGTCCGTCTGCGAGCTCACAGGCGAAGTCAGGATCAGCCCGAAGGAGAAGACCATGTTCTTCGTGAATCCAACTGGCGCCGGCCCATTCGACGAGAACGCAGAGAAGAAGATCCGGCCGTACGCCCGCAAGGACACCTTCCTGCTCCCGGGCGTCGTGGAGGTCACCATCAAGTCCGTACCGTCTGCCTCCGCCGCACCGGAGTGCGCCCGGCGGCACGAGGTCCCCGCGGTGGTCTTCTCCACGGCAGGGTACACCGACAACTTCTTCCACGACAACACGGACGTGATGATCCCGCTCTTCCTCTCGGCGTCGCACTTCGCCGGCGAGGTGCAGCTCCTCATCACCAACTACAAGCCGTGGTGGGTGAAGAAGTACGCGCCGCTGCTCAAGAAGCTGTCCAACTACGAGGTGATCAACTTCGACAAGGAGGAGGCGGTGCACTGCTTCCCCGGCGGGCAGCTCGGGCTGTACCGCGACCGCGACCTCATCATCGGCCCGCACCCGACGCGCAACCCGCGCAACTACACCATGGTCGACTACAACCGATTCCTCCGCCGCGCCTACGGCCTGCCGCGCGACGTCCCCGCGGTGCTCGGCGAGAAGACGGGCACCAGGCCCAAGATGCTGATGATCGAGCGGAAGGGCACGCGGAAGCTGCTCAACCTGCACGTCGTGGCGGCGCTGTGCGAGCAGCTCGGGTTTGACGTCACCGTCTCGGAGGCCGGTGGCGAGGTCCGCGACTTCGCGGAGAAGGTCAACTCGGCCGATGTGCTCCTGGCGGTTCACGGCGCCGGGATGACGAACCAGATCTTCCTGCCGACGGGCGCCGTGCTGGTGCAGATCGTGCCGTGGGGCAAGATGGACTGGATGGCAACCAACTTCTACGGGCAGCCGGCGAGGGACATGCAGCTCCGGTACGTGGAGTACTACGTCTCCGAGGAGGAGACGACGCTCAAGCACAAGTACCCCAGAGACCACTACGTCTTCAAGGACCCCATGGCCATCCACGCGCAGGGATGGCCGGGGATCGCCGAGATCATCATGAAGCAGGACGTCGAGGTGAACATCACCAGATTCAAGCCGTTCCTTCTCCAGGCGCTCGACCAGCTGCAGGACTAGGAGGAGGGACAGCGGTTTGGTCTTTTGGTTTGTGCGGTACATTTTCGTTGGGGGCAAATTTCGATAGAGCACACCTACTTGGGATCTAGCAGAGTTTCGTTTTGTAAGTTCAGTCAAAGTCAATTTATTTCATTGCTGTTGTATACTACTATACGAGTCATCAAATTGCTGACCAAAACACTCAGAATGCAAAGAGACTTGAGATGTAGTCATCGGAGGCTTCTCCTTTTACGATACACAAGATATGTATATTGATGAAGGATGAAAAATGTTGCTCTGTTTCGTGATTTCGTTTGTCAAGCATGCTTGGACCCTCTCGCTTCCGCGTTCTTGTATTGGTTTCTTTCTCGCTGCCTCAAGCTGAAATTCAGTCTTATTCGGCAATACCTGCATACGAGGCCCAAACTGAAATTCAGAAAATTCCAAACCTTGACATGCTGGTTTCTTGATTTTTTTTTGGAAACTGCTGGGCGTCCCCCGGGGGATCCGATTCCCCAGCCCCCGGGTCCCCAGCCGTCGGATCAACCATTTTGACGGTTAGATTTGCATGTAGCAAAAAAAATCTCCGGCAGCAAAAAATCACCCCCGGCAGCAAATGACTGAAGCAAAAAACGGTTCGTTCAGAAAATAAAAAGGCTGGGCTCGCCGAGAGACCTCGCCGGAGACCACGTAGCAAACATATTACGCAGATGTAGCAAAACCGCAAATAAATTGTAGCAAATTTTTTTATTCATATGTTGCAAATCCTCTAAAACATCAACGGAGACATCGCCTGCAGCAACGCCGTCTGAGGTTGTAGCAACTCCGTCCGTCAAGGAAAGCAACGCCACAAGCTGCTAGTAGCAACGCCCTATGCCTATGGTAGCAAAAATCCAACCTCCGCCGGAAAATCGTAGCAAACCTAAACTCGTCGGAAAATCGTAGCATAATTTTGTACCAAAAGTAGCAAAACAGTTTTAATAATTGTAGCAAAAATATATACTATTGTAGCATCATGGCTTCGTAGCACTTTGAGGTAGCAAAAAAAAAAACAATCCATCCTATCCTCTCCTCTGGCTCAGCACACACGAACGCACTTCCCCGCCGCCGCCGCTACTGCTAGCTTCGCTTCGGGCCGCGCTCCACTGCCCGTCGATGAGGTTGCCTCTCGCGCCGGGATGCACCCTGTTCCGCTCCTTCCGCGCGAGACCCCAGCCACCGATATGGTCTATGCATGCGGCACGGCGGTGGGAGTGGCTCAGGTGGGGCACGGCGACCAGAGCTCATGCGGAAGTCTCCCTGGCCGGCAACGGGGGCATCAGGATCTCGGGGCGCCATGGCCGCACCTTGCGGCGGCGCGCGACGGCACCCCGAAGTTGTGGGGCGTGGCGGCGCATGGAGTGCTGGGGCACGGCAGCGGGAGTGGTGGGGCGTGGCGGCGCATGGCTGCGACGCCGCGGGAGGCTCGTGCGGGAAGCCGGCCAAGCTCGCGCGCGTGGCTCTGGGGCGCGGCGGCGCGTGCATGGCGGAGGTGCGGAGCGGTTTGCCGGGTGCGGTTGCAAGCCAAAGGAAGAAGATAAGAGGAGAGGATGGGGATGGCACGTGGGTGGGCCCACCTCGCTGACACCCCACGTCATGGGCGTTTGGACGCCGCGTGATGAGCGCATCGAACGGCCACCGAACCGGAGGCTGGGACGCGCAGGATCCCCCAGGGGGATTAGATCATTTTCCTTTTTTTTTTCTTCACTTGTATAAGGTTTTCAATCGGTGGCGGCCCTCTGTTTATCTCATCTGGGAATATACCAACCATTATATCTGCATGAAAAAAATCTTGATTCTATTTTTTTAACACCGCCAACAAGTCAAATTGCATACTTGCTGCTAATATTTTCTTGAATGAATTTTCAGGGTGACTTGACAATCAATCCAACTGAACTTGAATTGTTAATTTCGAGCATCGTAGGTTTGTATTACGCTTCAGATATACCTTTAACTAAATTATTGGGATTTTTTAGCAGCGCAAAGGTTCATGGACATGGTTAACCCTATATTACTAAAGCAAGAAGATGGAGACTAATTTATAAGCTGGAGATATTGTCATGTTCTGAATTCCCCTAAACACATCCATGCGTCATCGAGCCAATATCCACATGGCTTGTGACCTAGGACGAACCACAATGGTGTGGCATGATGTGTTGTGGACTATGATCAGACTACCCACAATGGGAGTATCATAGGTAGTATCATGCATTCAATGCATGCAAAATGTGGATGTGGCAGTGCAATTAAGGATGAGAGAGAGGGTACTAGTATCAGAGCAAGTTTAATAGTAGAGCCAACTGTTGGCTATAAGCCAAGTGCCATGTCATTTATAGTCATCTTAGAGCCAACATGTACAATAGTGAGCTATAAAATTGTACTACTTTATTAGTGCATGGCCCACCATTCACTCTCACATAGTGCCTAGGAGCACGTGCTTGGCTCTTGCATAAGAGCCCACTCCTCTTCTCTCTCCTCCTCTCTCTCCTCCAACTAGGCAACAATATATTATTTTAATCCTTATAGCCAGCTGATTAGGACTTATTGTACTTGCTCTCATAGGTAGATACAGTATCATAGCACATACTACTAGAAAAATTAATGTTAAGTAAATCTTGTACATATATTTGCATTGAGATTCTACAAAACAATTAATATATGGAGACTATGATACTAGTATATGATACCATGCATTGTGGAGATAGTAACATGTAGTAGTATCATACGCATGATACTTCCATATGATACTATGCATTGTGACTAGTCTCATTGAAGGATAAAGTTCACCATTATTTTCCTGAAACATGCAATAGTCCGACGTTATGTTTTATTAACATTATTTGATTTTGTTTGCACAAATTGAATGTTCTGATTAATCTAATGTTAACTCAAGCTACACTTGTGAATAGTAAAATGATTTAACAGTTGATATTTGTTATGCTTATTTAATATTGATGATTTATGGGGAGTGGTGTTTTGGAACATGGGAGCATATGCTCCCTTTATTTTGAAATTCATCTTACACAAATTTTGAATTTCAAAAAAATTGGAACGAAAAATTCGCACGTACATCTTCACGTGCTACACGCTCACAAAGTTGTTTCATAAAAAATAGACTTGTCATGTGACGTGTGTAAAAAAGACAAAACTCAGTGCTAAAAATAATGTTTTTTACAAGATAAATTTTCTCTTTTTTACATAGACCACAAAAAATATTAATTTTTCATGAAACTTGACGAATGCTCATATATTATGGAGATGTACACATAGAATTTTTTGTCAAAATTTTTCGACAACTCGAAATATAATTTTTTGGTATAGGGAGCATACGCACTCGGAAGCCGAATTGAATTTCCGTGATTTATGTTCATTACCAAAGGGAG
The DNA here is from genome assembly GCA_030979885.1 of Lolium multiflorum. Lineage (NCBI taxonomy): Eukaryota > Viridiplantae > Streptophyta > Magnoliopsida > Poales > Poaceae > Lolium > Lolium multiflorum. The sequence continues at coordinate 76,181,095 of CM061753.1, read as the reverse complement.
ATGAACTATATATCAATATATGTAAGTGAAGATATATTTGTATCATGAACTTTGTCAGCTATATATCCTTTACGACATGCCGGTCCTAAGATTTATGGTGCCCGTGGCAAAACCATAACCTAGGCTTTGTGGTAACGTGCTACACAAAACAAAACAAAAATAATGAGTACAATCAAACCAAAAACTACTAACGAGGTTTAGGTAATGGGTTTATACCCTTGCAAATCAAACGATCACGTCAACGCAAAGGGAGATGTTGACATACTCGATGAAGTCCTCTAACGCACGTAGCTAGATTACACTTCCAAGCCAGAAGAGTTTTCTCCTAGCGAAGATCTGCACGATTGAGTGACAAAGCAAACAACGCCTCCGAGGTATCCAGGTATACGGCGAATCAGCCACACAGTGACCACATGTAGACCAGCAGACTAAAGCAGTGGGGAATCGCCGAGGTTATGGTGATCTAGATCTAATCTAGATGGGTCATGGATGAGAGAGGGAGGGGTGTGGCTGGGGGCATGGATGTCGTCCTTGTTCGACGCCACCCTCTTATATAGGCGGCCGGATCATTTTAGGTCGGCCGACCAAGGAGGAGTCCTCCTAAGTCGCTAATGATGGTTAGTATCAATCTTAAATGTGACGGTGTCATCATTGCATAAGGTAGGACCTCGTCTTTCGGAATAATATTAGCTTTTTCCTCCATGGCAACTATCATTAACTCGCATGTGTTTTTTGAAGAGCTCGTATTATTCTCAAAACTTTTCATCAATAGATCACTATGTGACTCTTTCAAGCATCTACACGAATTCTCCTTTTCCATTTCTTAGTGCCAGATGTACATGACATGATGCTGCTAAAATCTGAAGAAACAATCAATTACTTCTACTTCATTTGTTGGATATTTTTGTCGTGGTTTTAGTTAAGCCAAAAATTATGAAATGAAGTAGTAAAAGATAGCGTTCTGGCACAAAGCTATAAGGTTTAGGTATAACTAGAGACAAATCGCAAAGTACTACCTCTAAACTTATTTAATTGACGCTAACTGAATGCTAATGATATGCATGCCCATGCCTGCCTTCGTATCGATTAAATCCGACCGAAGAAGTAGCATAAATCCGACCGAACGGAGGTAGCAGAGACGGTGGAAGGTAGAACCAGCGAATACGCCTGATCTGGTGATTGGCGAAGGGATGTGGCAGCTGACCATCCAAAGAAGAACGCCTGAGCAGTGCAATGGCATCGTGCCTGCCCGTCTTTCGGTGGCCCAGTCCTTCTTTCCGCTCCGGTCTATCCGATGTTGGGAATAGACCCCCGCCCCTAAGGGCATCTCCAGCGGCGCGACACATTTTGGACGTCCGAAATGTCCGTTTGCGTCGCGCGGCGGACGCGAGACAGACCGGTTTTGTCCGCGCGTCCGTTTGCACCCTGGGGTGGCTCCAGCGGCGCGACGTATTTCCGCGTTTGCATCAAATATGAAGTTTTGAAATAACAAATAGGATTTCAACGAAGTCATAGTTATTACATTTAAATTTTGAAAAGTCTACATCAAAATAAGATACTAGTCCTCTAGGCATGATCTTCATGGCCAGCCATGGTCCATTGATGCTCAATCAGATCCGTCTGCAGCTGTTTGGAGACGGTATCGTTTGTGACTTCTACATTCATATGTAGATAGTCGGCCTAAAGCTCCAGGAATTGGCGCAACCAACTCACCTTGGAATTCCCATTGGTGCTCATTGCGGCCATCATCGTTCTCAACGATCATGTTGTGCATGATCACGCAGCATGTCATCACCTCATGCATGGTCTTCAGCGACCATGTTCTTGCCGGGTGACGGACAATTGCCCACCGAGCTTGGAGCACACCAAATCCACGCTCCACATCTTTCCTGCAAGCCTCTTGCATCTTGGCAAACCTCCTCGTCTTCTCGGAGTTTGGATTACGGACAGTCTTCACCAATGTGGCCCAGTCAGGGTAGATGCCATCAGCAAGATAATATGGCTTGTCATATGCATTTCCATTGATCTCATAGCTCACCCGGGGAGCTTTGCCTTGCATGAGCCTTTCGAAAACCGGTGATCGGTGCAACACATTGATATCATTGTTGGAACCGGCCATGCCAAAGAATGAATGCCAAATCCATAAATCTTGAGATATGACAGCTTCAAGAATGACAGTCCGTCCCTCCTCATGCCCGCTGTACTGACCCTGCCATCCAAATGGACAGTTTTTCCACTCCCAGTGCATGCAATCTATGCTGCCAATCATTCCTGGGAAGCCTCTAGACTCGTTGATAGATAGGAGGCGCCTTGTATCCTCAACAGTTGGCTCCCTACAGTAATACTCTCCGAACACGGCAATCACGGCTCGGCAAAACCTGTACATGGACTCAAGGCAGGTGCTCTCACCCATTCGAAGATACTCATCGAATATATCAGCAGCCATTCCATATGAGAGCATGCGAATAGCCGCAGAGCATTTTTGGTAGGAGGTGAAGCCTAGCGCACCTGTTGCATCGGGCCTGCATTGGAAGTAGGGGTCGTAGTTTCTGACGCCCCGTAGAATGACCAAGAACAGGTCCCTTGACATCCTGTATCGGCGCCGGAAATATTTTTCCGGATAGATCGGATTGGTGAGGTGGAAGTAGTCCTTGTGGAGGCGGGCCTGCCCTGCCACTCTGTTACGCGGCAGGTTTTTCGACCGCCCCTTCACAGAGCCCCGGTGCAGCGGCCCCGGGTTTGAGGTGAACTCGTGGATCATGGAGGCCGCAGTAGTTGCCAATGTGTGCGCCGACTGATCGGACTCGTCGTCCGAAGAGGAGTCAACGATCTCCGTGCGGAACTTCTCCACCATATGCCACGCGTCCATCTGCGTCGATACGAACTGTTGATCAATGGCCGCGCACAAATCGCGCCGAAAAATGGAGAAGGAACCTACCGGCGCAATAGGTCGAACAGGTCGTGGGCGGCGCGGAAGGGCGGCGCAACCGGCAACGTTTGGCCCGAAAACAGCTGCAGGTTCGCGCCGGAGCCAACCCCGAGTACGATCCTGCTCTCCCGCGCGGCGACAACGGTGCCGGCGGCGAGTACTGCGGTGCTGCGGCGGACGGCGGGGATTGGGCGGGGGCGTCGCACTAGGGCACCAACGAGGGTGAAAAAAGAAATCAGGTCCAAGCGGTCGATTTTGCTCTCGCTGACTTGCGGGACCGGGTAAGAAATGGAGGACGCTCGCCGCGTCCGCCGAGCGTCCGCGGAGACGCAAACCTGCCGCATATTTGGGCCAGGTTTGCGTCTCGTGACGGACGTCACTGCGTCGCCCGGCTGAGCAGGGCCAGACGCATTTCCGGTCACGGCGGATGAAAACGGTCGCTCAGCGACCATTTGCGTCGCGCCGCTGGAGATGCCCTAAGAGCATCTCCAGCCGTTTGGACTCCCCGCGTTTAAATCCGAGGAAATTGTCGTCCGGATTGAAGGAAAATTTGGCCTGGAGAGGCCCATTTTCCCAGCCGCGAGCCCAGGATAGATGTAACGGACTTCGGCGAATTCAGACAAAATTGGCGAGTTCGTTCAAACATAAGCGAAATTTAATGATATTTAACATATAGAGGTGAGTTCGTACATAAATAGACCGAATTCGTACATATATTTGAATTCGGCGATTGGCAAACTAAAACTTAAACTAAAAAGCGGCCTACTACATGCCGAAATGGCGGTAGAAGGATGTGTAGTCGCTGCCGTCGTCGTAGTCGCTCGAGCCGGCGTTGTCCTGGGGCGGCGGAGCCTCGTACCAGCGGCTCGTGCCCTGGCCAGCGTCGCCGGCGTGGCGGCGACGGAAGGTAGATGTCGTCGTAGCTGCTCTCCTCGAGCTTCACCACCTCCCTGGGCGCGGCGTTTCTAGCGGCGGATGGTGTGGCGGCGCGGGCGGCGTGTTGACGCGCGGCAGCGAGATCCAGCAGCCGCTTTGCTCCTCCCCGCTCCCGTCCACTGGACCACTCCAGTGCGGCGTCCTCGGGCGCTTGTCGGCGGGCACCAGGTCCTTCAGCGACCTGGCGATCGCCTCCGCCACCGCGGCCTCCTCCGCGCGCTTCGCCTCCTCCTCGGCGAGCTGGTTTGCGCCGGCCTCTTTCTTCGACGACTTCCTCTTCCGCTCGCTCTGCGGAGCGGAAGGCTGGTCGCGGATGACGAGGGCGCCGCTGCTGTCGTTGGCGGCGCCGGTTCCTTCTTGACGTCGAAGGAGACGCCCACTCCCTTGACGGTGGCCGGCGTCGACCCGCCGGACCTGGACGCCGACCGCGAGCCAGACGAGGAGGAGGATGGCGCCATCCTCCTCGGCATCCAGGAACTACCGTGCCGGCGCGACACGGTAGGCGCCACCGGCGGCGGCTTCCCCAGGACGGGGAGTTCCCGTCCTCGATGTGCGCGAGCACATTCTCAAGGGTGCGGATAGGCGCGCTCTACCATCGGCGGCGGCCGGCGGCGTTATTCCTTGCCGGAGGAGGAGGAGGGCCGTCGTACGACGCGAGTTCGCGTTCATACCTGCGCCGGAAGAATGCGATCCACGATTCGTGGTTGTCGGGGAAGAAACGCGGATCCGCCGCGCTGCTCGTCGAGTGAGTGACGAGCACCTCGTCGATCGCCGCTTCGAGTGCCCCACCCGTTGGCGGCGGGAGTCGGCGGCGCGGGGCCAGCCGCGTGGAGGAGCCATCCCTCCCATTGGTGGAGAGAGCGGCGGCCGAAGCCGTTGTTGGCCGCACCGTCGTTCGCCATTGCTAGCTCTTTCGAGTTCGGGGAAGATTTGGTGGAAGGCGAGCGAGGTGAATGCGGGGCAGAAGCGGTAGTTCGGCGATAAATAGAGGTAGGCGCGCGTGATACCGAGGCGACGACATTAACTCGCCGCGTGGAAGCTACGCGGCCGGCGAATGCTGACCGGCGGCAGGCTTTTACAGCGCGCGGAAGACGATGCGATGAGGATGACGATCGGTGTCTCTCGCCGACAAGTTGGGGCCACCAGACGCGCGGGAATGTTTCGCGCGCTTTCGTTTCGTCCGAGTCCCCGAGCGCTCCCGGGGGGCCGGGGATGGCGTGGGATCGCCGGATGAAACAAACCGGGGGCACGACTGGCCAAATAAAGCCGTCCGAATTGGAAAAACGTCGCTCGGACCTAATCGGGGAGACGAGTGGGGATGCTCTAATGGTGCGACTTGGGCCGCGGCCCATCAGTGTGCCGGGGAGCGAGGATGGTTTCGGTTTTATTTGGGTATGGCTCCCTGGAGGCCGACCTTTCCAAAAGCCTGGTTAGCCTAGGTGCGTACGACGCGTGGCATCTAACCCAACGACTCCCGCGCGCGCCACGCTTACTTGCGCATCGTACCGATTGAATCCGCGCGTACTTGCCCATCGTATCAAACGACTCCGCGCGCGTCGAACGCCTCACAGCATGCCAACGGAAGTACTTGCCACTGGCCGTGCTTGGCCGCGTACGCATGCATCATGTAAAAATAGATCAAATTCAACGGAAAAACTAGCTGGCGAGTACAGTCGGAAATACGAGTACAATTACATACTATACACGAGTACAGTTACGTGTATCACACAGGTACAGTCGCGCACACGAACGAGTGCAGGTACAGTCGCGCACACGAGACATGTATAGTCGTCCACATAAGCCAGGTATAATCGCGCACACGAACGAGTACTGGTACAGTCGCTCACACGAGACAGGTACAATCGCGCACATGAGTAAGTACAGTCGCCTACACGAGCGAGTACAGGTACGTCGTCCACATAAGACAGTACTCGCGCACATGAACGAGTACAGATACAGTCGCTCACACGAGACATGTACACTCGCGCACATGAGTAAGTACAGTCGCCTACACGGGCGAGTACAGGTACAGTCGTCCACATAAGACAGGTACAGTCGCGCACACGAACGAGTGCATGTACAGTTGCTCACACGAGTAAAGGAAAAAATGCACTAAGGGCTCCTTTGATTCAAAGGATTTGCATATAAATTGTGCAGGATTTGGTTCCTATGGGAAAATTTTCGATACATGTTGTTTGATTCATAGGAACTATCCTATAGGAAAATTTCCTATAGGAATCTTGTAGTGTAATTCCTATAGGAAAAAATCATTAGCTCATATCTCATGAAAAAATTCTTTTGCTACAATCAAACACACTTCATCTTCCTATAAGATTCAAGTAGACATGCCATTCCAATTCTATACCTTTCCTATTCCTATGCTTTTCCTATCCTTTAAATCAAAGGAGTCCTAAATACCTTCAAAACAGAATTACTTATCAGTTCATGTACGAGTACAGTTAAATACACAACACGAGTACAACCATAGTGGTATAGGAAGTACGAAAAAAGTATCTAGAAACCTATCAACATGGGATCTAGTTTTGAAGATCTCGGCGAGAGGATCTCAAAAGTAAAAACGGTTCGTCATTTGGACTTACAGTTCTCAAGATATTTCATTTTGAAAAAACAAATCTATTAAAGAAAGAGAAAAACTAACACAACCTAGCTCTTCTCTCTCCTCCCTCATCCTCACCTTGGTTCCCATTGCGACACATGGCGAGAAGGGAGACTACTTCCCAAAAAAAATCTGGCACCACAACGCGCCACTTGTCACATGCGGAGCGAGTTGTATTCTCTTCGCGAAGGTCAGCCTTTTTTAACGATTTCGGTTTTATTTCCGTTTTAGGAACTTCGTAGAAGGTTTTGGTCAGTTTTTTCTGATTCTTCGGCTCCGTGGGTTTCCTTCCAGTTTTCTTTCTTTTTTCCTATTTTTCTCTCCTTTTCTTTTCCTATTATTTCTGTTTTTATTTAACATTTTTAAGTATATTTTTAATTTCAATATCTTCAAATTTGAATATTTTCATATTTGAATAGTTTTTAAATCTGAAATTTTTCCAAATTTAAATACATTTTAAATTTCAAAAAAAAAATCAAATTTGAACGTTTTTCATGATCAAACAATTTTCAAATTTTAAATTTTTTTGACTTAAATATTTTTTATTTTGTACATTTTAATATCTGTAATTTTTTCAAAACTAAAAGTTTTCAAAACTTTTTTTTTTCTAAAAATAGTAGAAAAAAATATAGAAAATCCCTTAGGTGGGCCAGCTCAAGAGGAACACATGCGGACGGAGCAAGGCATCGCTTGTGCGTGCGATGCATGGTTGATGGCAACAATGCCGTGTGTACCAACTCGTTAGGATTTCAACTGTAGAGTGTTGTAGCAAGCGTTCTTTTCCCACAAAGGTGACTCGAGGGTTTATATCGAACTCTCGGAGAGTTGGCTAGAGGCTTATTTTCCTTCTCCTCTTATAGCAACCTGCAAAGCAAAGTTTTTTGTCTTGTGTCCCCAATTCATGTGTGGTTGTCAAGCACAAGATTTTGTATTAGTGATATGAAATATTAATATAAATATAAGTAAAGTACACTAAGTAAACTAAGTAAGCGAGATAAAAGCAATAAAGAGATGGTTGTTTTTTAGTTTTGTATGTTTGCAAGTGAAGAAAATATTATTTGTATTTTCAGATTAATAAAATACAGAAATATAAAGTATGATAATTATGTTGGAAAGGTGTTTCTAATGATTTAAAATAAACCGGGGTTCATGGGTTTACTCTACTACTCTCTTTGTAAGTTGTAATGGACAAAATGATTATCAAAGACATAATATTGCTGGAACTTTCAACATGTGTTGATATCACGTTCTAACATAGATATGATGCAACATATCTCTCTATACTTCTCAAGAAAGGGAAAACTCCAAACAATCTTTAACTAAGAATCAACAGAGTATAGCCTTAAGTAATTTGACATAATGTTTGAATCACAAATATGCTATCTTGACCAAACAATATTATCTCACTTTCACAAGATAAGTATAGAACATGAATTCACTTTATCCCGGAGCCCTGGCCGACGACGAAGTCGAACCAGTGCAGTCGCGGATGTCCTAGTAGTAGAATAGGAGGTTCACGCAAATGTGTGTTGTCGTCGCCCGTCAGGTTCGGCTAGGGCTAGTTTAGTTTGGGGAATTGCGAGTGCAGCGATAGGGACTTTGGGAGGAGTGACGCAATTGAATTAGGCGCAATTGGTAGCCCGCATCCCTTTTGGGGTTTCCGGGGCAGGCGATGGGGGCCTTGATCGTGTGGAACTGGCCAAAAATCATGTTCTCCACTTCGTTTGGTCTCTCGGGTCGAACCACTCGATGCGTTTTGAGAATGTTAATTGGTTGCTTATCTACTCAAGTTGTATCTCACCACTTATTCACCTGGTGAGGTTACTGTTGGAGATATGCCCGAGAGACAATAATAAAGTAGTTATTGTTATATGTTAGTGTTCATGATAAATTTTTACACCCCATGCTATAATTGTATTAACCGGAAACATTGATACATGTGTGTTGTGTAAACAACCAGAGTCCCTAGTAAACCTCTTGTTAAACTAGCTTGTTGATTAATAGATGATCATGGTTTTCTGATCATGAACATTGGATGTTGTTAATAACAAGGTTATGTCATTGGATGAATGATGTAATGGACACACACACCCATAATAAGCATAGCATAAGATAAGTCTTTAAGCTCATATTGCTATAAGCTTTCAATACATAGTATAGACCAACGACCATGAGATCATGTAAATCACTTACACCGGATGGGTACTTTGATTACATCAAACGCCACTGCGTAAATGGGTGGTTATAAAGATAGGATTGAGTATTCGGATTTGTCCATCCCGGTGATGGATAGATATACTCTGGGCCCTCTCGGTGGAATATCGTCAAATTAGCTTGCAAGCATGTGACAAGGTTACAAGATATGACATACCACGGTACGATTAAATAGTACTTGTCGGTAACGAGGTTGAACTAGGTATAGAAATACCGATGATCAAACCTCGGATAAGTAAATATCGCGCGACAAAAGGAATCAGTATCGTATGTTAATGGTTCATTCGATCACTAAGTTATCGTTGAATATGTGGGAGCCATTATGGATCTCCAGGTCCCGCTATTGGTTATTGATCAGAGGAGTCTCGATCATGTCTGCATAGTTCACGAACCGTAGGGTGACACACTTAAGGTTCGATGTTGTATAGTAGATATGGAATATGAGATGGAGACCGAATGTTGTTCGGAGTCTCGGATGGGATCCAAGACATCACGAGGAGGTCCGGAGAATAAGATTCATATATGGGAAGTCATTTTCAGGGTTACCGGAAAAGTTCAGGATTTTTCGGTATTGTACCGGAGGTTCTAGAAGGTTCCGGAAGGTACCATAGTGGGGCCAACCTATCCCGGACGACCAACATGTACCGGAGGGGTCGCATAGGCCCACATGGGCCAGGCACACCAGCCCCCCAAGGCCCATGTGGCTGGATCAAGTGGATAAGATCAAATCCCTTGAAAAAGGGACTTAACTTGGGGGGGAAGTTGCCCCCCTTGTTTTGGCCGACCCTAGGGCTTGGAGGAGGGGCCAAGGCAGCCCCCCACGCCTATATAAGAGGGAGGGGAGGGTTGGGGCGCAGCACATGATTCCCCAAACCCTAGCCGCCCCTCTCTCCCTCCTCCTTCTTCCTGCGCAGGCTTGGCGAAGCCCTGCAGGAATTTCTCCTCCACCTCCACCACCACGCCGTCGTGCTGCTGGGATTCCGAGGGGATCTACCACCTCCGCTGCCCGCTGGAATGGGGAGAGGAAGGACGTCATCGACACCGTACGTGTGACCGAGTACGGAAGTGCTGCCGGATTGCAGCACTGGAATGATCGTCTACATCAACCAGGAGATCTGATCTCGTTAAGGCTTTTTATCTACGAGGGTTAGTTCTCATCTATCTCGTTGCTCCGATCTTCATAGATTAGATCTTGGCTTTTCCTAGATTGGATCTTGGTTTTGTTCTTGTTCACGGTACAAATTTTTGTTTTCTACGCAACGAACCCATCAGTGGTATCAAAGCCGTGTCTATGCATAGATCTGTTGCACGAGTAGAACACAATGGTTTTGTGGGCGTTGATGCTTTTGTTTTCTTTAGTTATGAGTACTTTGCATCTTGCGGGATGGTGGGATGAAGCGGCATGGGCTAACTTTACATGACAGCGTCTCATGAGATTTGCTCCATGCTTGACATGCAACTTGTATTGCATAAGTGGCTTTGCGAGTGTCTGTCTCTCTCACCATAGTTAAGATTCAATTTACTATTTCAATCGACAACACTAGTATCATCGTTGTGGTTCATGTTCGTAGGTAGATTGGATCTTACTCGAAAACCCTAAACCACGTAAAATATGCAAACCAAATTAGAGGCGTCTAACTTGTTTTTGCAGGGTTTGGTGATGTGATATGGCCATGATGTGATGATGAATATATTTGATGTATGAGATGATCATTATTGTATTGTGGTAACCGGAAGGAGCCTAATGGTTGTCTTTAATTTTGTTAAGACTTGCGTGTCTATTCACCATGTAATAGCTTTATTCGATTACTATGAGTTAGTAGTTGTAATAGTTGCTATGGATGGTGGACAACCATGAAGCGGTGCCATGGACCTTGGTGCAATGCTGGTAATGATGGAGATCATGCTTCTGTGCTTTGGAGATGGAGATCAAAAGCACAAGAAGAAACGCCATATCATATCACATATTATGAAGTGCATGTGATGTTAATCCTTTATGCATCTTATCTTGCTTAGATCGCGACGGTAGCATTATAAGATGATCCCTCACATTAATATCAAGATAATAAAGTGTTCTCCCCTCGTATGCACCGTTGCTAAAGTTTGTCGTTTTGAAGTATCTCGTGATGATTGGATGTGATAGATTCTACGTTCACATACAACGGGTGTGTAAGCCATGTTGCACATGCGGAAATACTTGGGTTTGCTTGACAAGCCTGGCATGTACAGACATGGTCTCGGAACACAGGAAACCGAAAGGTTGAACACGAGTCATATGGATGATATGATCAATATGTTGATGTTCACCATTGAAGCTACATCATCTCACATGATGATCGGACTTGGTGTAGTGGATATGGATCGTGTGCCACTAAACAACTATGAGGGATGTTGTATTAAGTGGGAGTTCATTAGTAATTAGATTAAAACATGAACTAATTATCATGAACATAGTCTGAATAGTGTTTTGAATTAAATTTGTAGAATTGGCATCCGTTATCTACCATGCGCTAGTCTAGTAATTGAGATAGAAATACTGTTAAATCTGACAAGTAACTTTACAGACTGGTACCATATTGTTAAAGAATCAAGAAATGATTAAGTCCTATTGCGAATTTTTGTTAAACCTCATATTGCTGATTCAAAGAGCAATGGTTTCAATTAGTACCTAAAATCATCTTGTCTCCGTGAAACTTGAAGTTCAAATCCGTTTGAAAAATAAGGAGCTGAAAAGTTAGTTTTCAGAAATAAGCAAGGTGCGAGATATATGTGATATCTAAGACCTTAGTGCAAGATGATAGAATATAATTTAGTGAGACTACATAAACTCATAAGTTTTATGGGAATGTATGAAGGTTGAAGACGCTAGGTGTCCCGATCCTCCAACTAGTTGGGCACTAACAATATTCACATATCCATGAAGTGGTCGTCCTTAGTATGCACCGTTGCTAAGACTCGTCGTTTCGAAGCATCACGTGATGATCGGGTGTTATAGATTCTACGTGTGCATACAATGGGTGCAAGCCAGATTTGCACATGCGAATACTGAGGTTAAACTTTACGAGCCTAGCATGTACAGACATGGTCTCGGAAAGACGTCATGATTTGATGGATAAAAATTGTGAGTGAAATTATTCATCACATTAAAAAGTTACTAATAGTAAAATATGGAACACTTGTCATGTGATGATCAACTTCAAATTAATAACCTCAAGGTTATTGGTATTTGACCAACGGACCTAGAAGTTATTGATGGTGAAGTGTTTTCTGAAAATGAGGAAAGCTAGAAGAGAAACTACAAAATATTTTGGCAGAAAGAAAGAAAAGACTAGAAAGTCTAGCTCAGGTGTATATAGATGATATACATGTTAAGAATGTATTCTTTGTTTGGTCACATGATAAAATTCTTGGGTATTTGTACCATATTGGTTGGTATGAGGTGTCATACAAAACAACGCAATATAAGAATACAATAACCTAAGTGATTGACAAGGAATATGGTAGGAATGCATGTCTGGAACAAAATAAAGCGTTATTGTGTTCGTCGTTGGCATTCTACGTAGCTCTTCAGATTTATAATAAAGAACTTCATAATTATTGTTTTGTTCTGGTCAAATGAAAACAATGAGCTATTCAAATTATGACAGTGTTCCATGTACGATGGGTAAGTTATTATAAATCTTTATGGTGAAACACACATGCATAACACTGACGCTAAAATGCCATAAGGCAAATGATGTGAATTTCACTTATTAGTGGAACTACCATTTAGGTCAAGATAGAAAGGAACGCGTGAAGGAACTCCATGCAAATGGATTTTTGGAGTCATTCGATTTTTTGAATCGTTTGGCGCTTGCAAATTTATTCTAAAGAGAATGACTGAGATACCGTTCATAGGCCAAGAGTTGAACGGGCAACTAGCTTAATGGAAACATACATGATGATGTATATGGTTCTTAAGCATAGTTGTGTGCGGAAGATTCCTCTACTTCATGAAAACTTCCAACAATGACTTGAGTGTATATATAAGGATATATTCAATAAGGAAAAAGTTTGAAACATTTGAATAGATTCAAATAAATTTCAGCATGAAGTGGAAATCATCGTAATAGAAAAGTAAAATATCTATTATTAGATCATGATGGAAATATTTGAATTACGAGTTTTAGCGAACATCTAAGAGAGTTATGAAATTGTTATACAACTCACATTTCTTGGAGTATCATAGTGATGTTGGAGTATCCAAGAGACGTATCCAAACCTTGTTGGGTTAATGATGAGATGAAATAAAATGACGCCATTATATTTTTGTGAATTATTCTTTAGGGATTACCACTTTTACACTAAATAGAGCGTCATCATAATCCGTTGAAATGACACCATACGAGTTATGGCAAGGGTATAAACCCTAATAGTCCTTTCTTAAATTTTGGTATGCGGATCATAAGTAAATGAGTTTACAACCAAAATCGGATGCATGTCTTTGTTGGTTATCTCAAGGAATTGATTGGGAATTCTTTCCACTATGGAGTCAAAGACAAAAGTGTTTTTCGATGTTTCTTATTTATTTCCAACAAATTGTTTCTAGCGAAGTATTTGAGTGGGAGGACAATGGAACTTGATAAGGTTTATGAACCTGAGCATGATGATCAGAGTAGCGCATCGGAAATGGTTCCGGAAGCGGCCACGACGATCATGGCTCCCATGTCTACAAAGTGTTATAGTCATGGAGATCGAAGTACCTATTAAACCTTGTAGGTATGGTTTACTTTGTGATCAAATAAATGATTTGTGGACAAAGGATTGATGTCGAGGGTACTCCTCGGCAATGCCCTCCGATTGGGGCTTAGGGTTGATGGAATCCTGTAGGCTGACACGAGACATCGGTTAACAGACAAGCGGGGAGAGAGATTTACCCAGGTTCGGGGCCTTGATACGTCTCCAACGTATCTATAATTTCTTATGTTCCATGCTAGTTTTATGACAATACCAACATGTTTTAGTCATACTTTATAATGTTTTTATGCATTTTCCGAGACTAACCTATTAACAAGATGTCGCAGTGCCAGTTCCTGTTTTCTGCTGTTTTTGGTTTCAGAAAAGTTAGTTTACAAATATTCTCGGAATTGGACGAAACAAAATCCCACGGTCTTATTTTCCACGGAGGGTTCCAGAACAGAGGAGACGGAGAGGGGCCACGAGGCGGCCACCCCACATGGCGGCGCGGCCAGGGGGGCGCGCCGGCCTATGGGGTGGGCCCCTCGGGTGCCCCCCTGCGCTACCCCTTCGCCTACTTAATCCCTCCGTCGCGAAAACCCAGTGCGAGAGCCACGATACGGAAAAAGTTCAGACGCTGCCGCCGTCAACCCATCTCGGGGTTCGGAAGATCGTCTCGCACCTGTGGGAGGGGAATCATCGGAGGGCTCTACATCACCATGCCCGCCTCCGGACTGATGCGTGAGTAGTTCATCCTTGGACTACGGGTCCATAGCAGTAGCTAGATGGTTGTCTTCTCCTCTTGTGCTATCATGATTAGATCTTGTGAGCTGCCTATCATGATCAGGATCATCTATTTGTAATGCTACATGTTGTGTTTGTTGGGATCCGATGAATATTGAATACTATGTCAAGTTGATTATTGATCTATCATATATGTGCTATTTATGTTCTTGCATACTCTCCGTTGCTAGTAGAGGCTCTGGCCAAGTTGATACTTGTGACTCCAAGAGGGAGTATTTATGCTAGATAGTGGGTTCATGTCTCCATTGAATCTGGGGGAGTGACAGCAACCCCTAAGTCTACTATGATGATGACTATGTGTGTATTGAATCCAAGAGGAGACATGTGTGTATCTTCAGTCACCTTCCAATGTCTCCTCTTTAATAAGTCTCTTGTATTTAATCTATCTGACAGCAATAACCATGCAAATACCTTTGTCTTCATGATACAACATGAATTCCAGAGCCACTTATATATCCTAGGAGCATGTATGTGTGAATGAATGTGTGTATAGAAACTTCTAGCTGTATACTTCTCACCCCAACAATATTTCCAAACATCTTTACTTTCAGATAATGGGTTACTCTGCATAATATCCTGTAACTCCACCAACTCCTGATATGCTTGAAGTGATAAAGGCCTATGGAATAGATTCCCCATCTCCTGAGCCTGATAAACTTGAGCCACTGAACAATTTTCATTGATCACAAAAGAAAAAAGTCTGGGAAACCTTGTACACATAGGCTGAGAGGGACTTTGTATTTCCCAGTTATCAGACCAAAATAATAAAGTATCTCCTCTTCCATGCTGCACCTTAGCCACACCTCTAAAATTATCCACCTTCTTTATTACATCCTTCCACCAAAAAGAACCACAAATGTGCTCTGCATGTGGAACTTTTCCTTGGTAGTAAGCTTCCCAAACCAAATTTACCCAGGGCAGATCCTGTTTATTGTAGAACTTGTCAAGGAACTTGATAAGCAGAGCTGCATTCTGTTTCTGGAAATCCACTATCCCCAACCCTCCTTTGAGCTTAGGCTTACAGATCATATCCCAAGCTGCCAATGACTGTTTAGGCTCCCCCTCCTTATCTCTCCACAAACATTGTCTTAGTATTCTGTCCAACTGCTTAGTCAACCCCACTGGTAGTTGCAAGGAACAGAGGAAATGCAGTGGCATAGATGCCAGAGCAGAATTTATCAACTGCAATCTAGCACCTTGGGAAAGAAAACTAGAACTAGCAGTCAGTTTCCTTTCTAGCCTACATACCAGTGGTGATAATTCTGTAATTGTTGGCTTTGTTGTTCCCAAAGGCAGACCCAGATATGTAAAAGGCATTTTGCCTACCTGACAACCAAACGATCTAGACAACTGTTGAATCCTATCATCAGTCACATTAATAGGTAGCATATATGATTTTTCGTAATTAATCTTTAAACCAGTGGATGCTGAAAATTTCTGCAAAGTTTCCTTAAGTGCCAACAACTGCCCCTCATCAGCAGGCAGGATTAATAGTGTATCATCTGCATATTGTACTATAGGAAAATCTTCATCACTTTTTTCAATAGGTCTGGAAAGAGTGCCTTGAAGCACCATTGCATTCACTGCTGACTGTAGCAAATCTGACCCAAAAATATAAAACAAAGGTGATATTGGATCACCTTGTCTAACTCCACGTTTGCATTCAAACTGCTTTCCTGGTATTCCATTCAGCAAAATGGAAGAGGTACCCGAGGACATAATAGCCTTGGCCCAATTGATCCCCTTCTTATTGAAACCCTTGAATTCCATCACTTTCAAAATAGCCTCATGCTCTATTGTATCAAAAGCTTTCGCAAAATCTAGCTTCAAGATGACTATTGGTCGTTTTGAGCTCTGACAAAGGTAAAGATATTCAAAGGACCATGCTAAGCAATCCTGGATAGATCTGTTTCTTAAAAAACCATACTGATTTTTATGAATGCAATCCAAGATCTTCCCTTGCAGACGATTTGCAGCCAATTTTGTCAAGAATTTAACACACACATTTGTCAAAGAAATAGGACGAAAATCATTAACCCTGACAGACACCTGTTTCTTTGGCACTAGAGTAATATATGAACCATTAATATTTGCCAATTGAATTGATTCATTATGAAAATCTGCTGCCAATTTATAAAAATCTTCCTTCACTATCTGCCAACATTTCTTCAAAAGCATCCCATTGAAACCATCTGGTCCAGGAGCCCTGTCCACCGGCATCTCCTTTATGACCTCATCCATCTCCTTTTGCTCAAAAGGTTTAGTTAGCTCTTCCAAATCATCTCTCTTCGGCAAAATTCTCCCAAGATCAAACTGCATGGAGATACCTTGGGAACATCCCATTCTATTCTTGTATTCAGTCCAAAGCATACTAGCCATTGTGTCATGATCATTTATTTCATCACCCTCCTCATTAATCAACATAGCAATGGTATTTCTTCTATATCTCTCAGATGCCATTGCATGAAAGAATTTTGTGTTGTCTTCTCCTTGTTTGATCCACCTAATAGTACACCTCTTTTTCCAGTAATTGCACTCAGCCAATAGCAACTCATCCAGATGCAACTTGACAATACTCCTAAAATTAAATTCCACTCTGTAAAGAGGCCTCAACTCTTCCAATGTGTCCAGAGCCAGAATCACTTCATTGCAGTTGCATTTGTTAGAGCATGCAGTTCTACATGGTATCAGAGCCAAGAGGTCTTGAGTTCAAGACCCGGCTGGCGCAATATAAAATAAAAATATTGCAGCCCACTTTCGGTCCACGTTTAGGCCTGAGGGAGCCACACGTGAGGGGGAGTGTTGAAGTATAAATGCATTGCCTAATCTCTTCCATCAGATCGGTCTTTTGGTTGCATTGGTTAGAGCATGCAGTTCTACATGGTATCAGAGCCACTAGGGATAAAACATCAATGCTTAGTCTAAGGATATTTGTGTTGATTACATTACGCACCATACTTAATGCAATTGTCTGTTG
This sequence comes from Lolium multiflorum, assembly GCA_030979885.1. Taxonomy (NCBI): domain Eukaryota; kingdom Viridiplantae; phylum Streptophyta; class Magnoliopsida; order Poales; family Poaceae; genus Lolium; species Lolium multiflorum. The sequence continues at coordinate 76,163,902 of CM061753.1, read as the reverse complement.
TTTGCAACTTAATACTGGAAGGGTGCGGATGCTAACCTGAAGGTGGACTTTTTAGGCATAGATGCATGCTGGATGGCGGTCTATGTTCTTTGTCGTAATGCCCTAAGTAAATCTCATAGTAGTCATCATGATATGTATATGAATCTCTATTCTGTCAATTGCCCAACTGTAATTTGTTCACCCAACATGCTATTTTCTTATTGGAGAGACACCACTAGTGAACGGTGGACCCCGGTCCATTCTTTTACATTTGAAATACAATCTACTGCAATCACTGTTCTCTGTTGTTTTCTGCAAGCAAACATAATTCTCCACACAATACGTTTAATCCTTTGTTTTCAGCAAGCCGGTGAGATTGACAACCTCCATTGTTAAGTTGGGGCAAAGTAGTTTGATTGTGTTGTGCGGGTTCCACGTTGGCGCCGGAATCACGGTGTTGCGCCGCACTACCTCCTCCACCAACAACCTTCACTTGGCCTTCATCTCCTACTGGTTCGATAAACCTTGGTTTCTTACTGAGGGAAAACTCGCTGTTGTACTCATCATACCTTCCTCTTGGGGTTCCCAACGGACGTGTGCTTTACCGTCACAAGCAGCTACTTTTCTAGCGCCGTTGCCGGGGAGATCAAGACACGCTGCAAGGGGAGTCTCTCACACCCAATGTCTTTACTTTGTTTATTGTCTTGCTTTAGTTTATTTTCTGTCTTGTTTGCTTTCTTATATCAAAAACACACAAAAAATTAGTTACTTGCATTTAATTTATTTTGTTATCATGTCTAGTCATGTACTTGTTACTTCGTCACCTGAGGAATTAATATTTACTTTTAAACAAGGGGATGAGGAGAGTTTTAAAGATGCTTGGTCTAGAATTTTTTATTCTTATGGTAAAACTGAACCTAAAATGACTCTAAGTTTGCTTCTTAGTAACTTTTATTTTGGGCTCATTCTTCGCTATAGATATGCTTTGGATGCTGTAGTGGGAGGAGATTTCCTTCACTGCAATGGGGATCAAGCTTTTAATGCCATAAAAAAATTGGTTGCATCATTTAGCTCAGCTAGTAAAATTGATTCATCCCTTGCTAGCATTCATAATAGACTAAACACTCTCGAAACAAATATATCTTGTTTAAAAGAAGGGTATAATCAGATTCGTGAATATTATGATTATGTTCCAGTAAGCTTTGAACCTTCAATGTGGGTCCCTACTATTAAGGTTGCTATTTGTGGTGAAACTTTTTATGCCCGTTGTGATATTATGTCTGAGTTTTGCCTTATGCCTAAAAGTATTTATGAATCTTTGACACTTTGGGGACTTACTGAAGGTGGAGAAGGAATAACTCTTACTGATAATTCTGTTATAATTCCTAAGGGGATAGTTGAAGGTGTGTTCACCACCTTTCTTGGAAGAACAGTATCCACTGATTATCTTGTTATTGAATGTGTAGGGACATGACAAATCACACTTGAAAGATCCCTGCTGAAACTATTGGGAGCAACCATAGATGTGGGAAAAGGCACTTTAAATTTCACCTCTACACCCGGATGCGGTCATGTATTCCCTAGACCAAAGAGTAAGAATAAGAGTAAGAAAGGTATGGAACACTTCCCTAGAAAGAGAATGAAGATGCCTTTTGATTCTATTATTAGAACAAATTATAATGTTGATGCTTCATCTCTTGATGTTACTTGATTTGCACTTTCTGCGCCTAGCTGAAAGGCGTTAAAGAAAATCGCTTATGGGAGACAACCCATTATTTTATTTCTGCAATTTTTGTTTTATATTTGGGTCAAGGTGCTTGTTACTACTGTAGAATTACCTTTGTATCTTTATTTTCATGCATTGTTGTGCCAAGTAAAGTCTCTAATAGAAGGTTGATACTAGATTTGGATTTCTGCGCAGAAACAGATTTGTTAGCTGTCACGAATTCGCGTTTTTCTCTCTGTAGAAGAATCAAAAAAATCAGCGAAAATTCATGCATGATCCTCAGATATGTACGCAACTTTAATTAGTTTTGAGTTTTTCCATCTGACCAAGTTAAGTGCCTCAAAAAAAAATCGTCTTTACGGACTGTTCTGTTTTGACAGATTCTGCCTTTTATTTCGCATTGCCTCTTTTACTGTGTTTGATTGGATTTCTTTGCTCCATTAAATTTCAGTAGCTTTGAGTAATGTCCAGAAGTGTTGGTAATGATTGTGTCCTTGCTGAACATGTGAATTTTTATTATGCACTAACCCTCTAATGAGATTGCTTTGAGTTTGGTGTGGAGGAAGTTTTCAAGGATCAAGAGAGGAGGATGATATGGTGTGATCGAGAAGAGTGAAAAGTCTAAGCTTGGGGATGCCCCCGTGGGTCATCCCTGCATATTTCAAGAGGACTCAAGCGTCTAAGCTTGGGGATGCCCAAGGCATCCCCTTCTTCATCAACAAACTTATCAGGTCACCTCTAGTGAAACTATATTTTCATTCCGTCACATCTTATGTGCTTTACTTGGAGCGTCTGTTTGCTTTTATTTTTGTTTTTGTTTGAATAAATTTGGATCCCAGCAATCCTTGTATTGGAGAGAGACATGCTCCGCTTTTTCATTTGAACACTTGTGTTCTTCGTTTTGCTTTAATATTCATGGCGAAAGTTGAAAGCCGCAGCACTTGTACTTGTTGTTATTTGGTTGGAAACAGAAAATGCCTCATATTGTCTTGAATAATTTGATACTTGGCAATAGTTTTGATCTCTCAAGTAGATCATGTTTAAGCTCTTGCATCATGTAGTTTAAATCTATTAGTGGAGAACTACCGTAGAGCTTGTTGAAATTTGGTTTGCATGATTGGTCTCTCTAAGGTCTAGATATTTTCTGGTAAAAGTGTTTGAACAACAAGGAAGACAGTGTAGAGTCTTATAATGCTTGCAATATGTTCTTGTGTAAGTTTTTGCTGTACCGGTTCATACTTGTGTTTGCTTCAAATAACCTTGCTAGCCAAAGCCTTGTACTGAGAGGGAATGCTTCTCGTGCATCCAAAAACCTTGAGCCAAAACCTATGCCATTTGTGTCCACCATAACTTCCTATATGTGGTATTTTTCTGCCATTCCAAAGTAAATTGCTTGCGTGCTACCTTTAAAATTTCATTCCTTGTCTTTGCAATACATAGCTCATGGGAAAGTAGCCTAAAAACTATTGTGGTAATGAATATGTTGCTATGTATCTTAGTTCTTATAAGTTGCTTGTTCAGCGGTAACCATGTTTCTGGGGACGCCATCAACTTATACCTTTGTTGAATATCATGTGAGTTGCTATGCATGTTCATCTTGTCTGAAGTAAGGGAGATTTTCCATGAGTTGAATGGTTTGAGTATGCATGTTGTTAGAGAAGAACATTGGGCCGCCAACCAAAGCCATGTATCATGGTGGAAGTTTCAGCTTGGACATTAATCCTCAGAATCTCTTATGAGAATATTATTTGTTGTTGAATGTTTAAGCATTAAAAAGAGGATTCCATTATCTGTTTTCTATGTTGTCCCGGTATGGATGTCCTCAAGTTGAGATCTATCAAAATCGAGAAATCAAATGCGATTTATCTCCTTGGACCTTTGTACAGGTGGCATAGAGGTACCCCTTTGTGACACTTGGTTGAAACATATGTAATGCAATGATAATCCATGGAAATCCGAGCTAATTAGGACAAGGTGCGGGCACTAGTAGTATTCGATACATGAGGCTTCACTACAAGAAAAGTTCTGATAGACAACGTCCCAAAATCGTCAACTAAGGGGCATTTTTCGTCGCCTATGGGCCTAACCCGACGATATGGGTTCGTTGTCGAAGCTACGTCAGGCAAAGTCCAACGATGATTTTTTCGGTCCATCGCGCTTGGGCGCCTTGGAAAATCGGACCGTTGCGGAAGTGTTTGGGAGCCGTTGACTGCGACGTCATGCAAACCGACACGTGGCGACCTTGTTGCCGATTGCGGCGTAACGCCCCCCGTGGTAGATGGTAGGCCCACACGAGGCCTGCCACGTCTTAAGCGGGCGGGCCAGATGACATAGTTTGACCGGTCAACTATATAGCTGGGCTGGTCCATTAGTTACGTGGGCCGGGCCTAACCTCTAAGGTTGACTGGTCAAAACTTAAATGGGTCGGCCCATTTAACATGTGGGGTCCACCTTACAGCAACCGGCCCAAGAAGCAAGTGGGCCGGGCCAAAAACACGGTGGGTCCCACTTTCTGTTAAAGGGCGGCCCATTTAGTGTGCGGTCCACCGTATAGCAAGTGGGCCGGCCCAACAAGCTAGTGGGCGGGCCAAAAACACAGTGGGTCCCACTTTCCGGTTAAAGGGTCGGCCCATTTAGTTTGTGGGGTCCATCATATAGCAAGTGGGGCCGAACAATATAGTGGCGGGCCAAAAACACAGTGGGTCCCACTTTCTCGTTAAAGGGCGGCCCATTTAGTATGTGGGGCCCACCATATAGCGGTGGGGGCCCACAAAGATAGTGGGCGGGCCAAAACACAGTGGGTCCACATTCCTGTTAATGGGCGGCCCATTTGGTATGTGGGGTCCACCATATAGAAAGTGGGCCGGCCCAACAAGATAGTGGGCCAGGCCAAAAACACAGTGGGTCCCACCTTCCAATTAAAGTGTCGGCCCATTTACCATGTGGGACCACCATAGAGCAAGTGGGCCGGCCCAACAAGATAGTGGGCGGCCCAATAAGCAGTGGGCCCCACTTTTCTCGGGCGGCCCAACTAGTAAGTGGGGTCCACCATATAGCAAGTGGGCCGGCCCAACAAGATAGTGGGCGGGCCAAAAACACAGGTGGGTCCCACTTTCCTCTTAAAAGGCCGGCCCATTTATTATGTGGGGTCCTCCAAAAAAGCAAATGGGCTGGCCCAACTAATTAGTGGGCCGGCCCAGTAGTTGGTGGGGTCCACCTTAAAGCAAGTGGGCCAGCCCAATTAGTGTGTGGGGTCCACCGTAAATCAAATGGGCTGGCCCAAGAAGTAAGTGGGCCAGCCCGTTTAGTTGCTGTTTATATGCCGGCATAATATGCGCTTTAGGATTTTGCGGGCCGGCACATATGTGATTTCGCTTAATTGGGCCGTTTAAGGGATGGGAATTCGTGATTTAGATACTGAGAATATTTACGCAGCATTGATTTCTGTCGGATAGCCTCACTTACCACAAGCACCAAAGAAAAAATGCGCGAAAGAACTATAAAAACTAACTAAATATTACATCAGCTGCAAGGCATTGAAAAAATATTACAGAACCCAGAGAAATTGAATGGTAATTAAACCTAGCAATACAATGAAGCGATCCGGCAATCTTTTAAGTTGTCCATGCAGCACCTATATCTGAAACAAAGACATTACAAGTTAAGACAGCAACAATGGAAAGGCAAAGACACTACAATATTGTTTGGCAAAGAATTTGGAACTCATCATTTCGTCGTTATAACAAGATCATTGTAATGCGCACAATAAGCAAACAAAGAGTGCATGCCGCATACCAACAGCCAATATAACAGAGCATGTTAGAATGAAACAGCAGACTTACTACTGTCGAGTCCCATGCAAACCAACATGTTCAGGGAGTACAAAATTGGCATGAACAACATAGTAGCAGGCTATAAATTTTGTAACAACGACTGAGCAAGATGAAGTTATGATGGCTACATCTACAGAGCAGGGAATGTAAACCAAAAATAGAAGTTACGATGGCAAAAGCTAAAGAGGAGGGAATGTGAACCAACATGTGCCAAGTGCAATTACTTCATTTTGGCCGTGAACTAAATAATACTCCTGAACTTATAGTGAAGGGGATGCAAATCAAGATGTTTCGGGATATAAACTTGTAATGAGCAACACATGGAGGATAGTTAATGCTGGAGCTTAGGATGGACCAGATACAGAATATAGTGGGATCACCTGTGAACTTGTATAAGAGGGAATGCAAACCAATATGTTCAGCTTTCCATATGTGAGCGTCATGCCAAGTCAGAGAAACAAGTCAATAATGCAGCTTTTGAAGAACAAGATGGCACGCAAAATTATTATCTAGTAGTATGACAAGTTTATTTGTACTACAGGCTAGATAGCAGAGTGATAGCATGCCAAACTAAGTCCTTACTTTGTTAGCTTACAATGAACTAGATACAAAACAATGGCATCACCTGTAGTACAGGGAATGCAAGCCAACATGTTCATGGAGTAAAAAATTGGCACAAACAACATAGTAGCAGGCCATAATTTTTGTAACAACGACTGAGCAAGATAAAGTTATGATGGCTAGATCTACAGAGCAGGGAATGTAAACCAAATATAGAAGTTACGATGCCAAAAGCTATAGAGCAGGGAATGCGAACCAACATGTGCAATTACTTAAAATTGGCCATGAACTAAATAATAGCAGGATGTTACTATAATACCTACAGTATAATTTTTGTAACAACGACTGAGCAAGATAGAAGTTATGATGGCTACATCTACAGAGCAGGGAATGCAAACCAAAATGTTCAATCGCTTAAAGTTAGCAATGAAGTAGAAAATAGCAACGTGTTACGGTCATAGCTAGGAATGAACTAAAAGAGCTTCAGACAAACAAGCATCTGAACCCAGAACATGGCGCTAAAACAAGGGACTTACATTAGGAGAAGCACTCTGTGGGAGTCACAGCAGATCTTCCTGGGGTTGATAGATCCGGTGATGAAGTACGCTACATGTGCTACTTGGGGTTGGAGAGACGGCCATTACACTTCATGGTTACTCATCTCATCTGCAAAAACGTAACGGCGCGTCGTTAGCACAAACAGGTTCCCCCAAGATTAAACAAGAACTTGCAGGCAAGCAATAGAAAAGCGACAGTAGAAGAGTTTAGATCATGCACTGCGCCGGTGAAGCAGATCCGGTTCATGCACAGCGGTGTCGGTGAGCAAGATCCGATGCGGTGGACGACGGATCCGGCGAAGCGGCTCCGGCGGGGTGGACGATACCGCAGCTGAAGCGACTGCGGTAGACTGCTGGATGAGCATATGGTTTCGAGGTTCGGCGGGGATGATCCGGTCCGGTTGATGACGGCGTCGATGAAGCGGCTCCGGCAGGCAGCCGGATGACGAGGATCGCGAGGGCTCGGGTAGGCCAGGGAAGTCCGGCGGGGATGTTCCGGTGCGGTGGTCGTGGAGGTGGTAGAGAGAGGGACTTGAGAAGTTCCGGTGGGTGGTCTCAGATGAGAGACTGAAGGAAATGTATTTTTTTTGGGAGGGTTTCCGGGCTAGGGAGGTGGTGATCGAAAAAATGACGGGCAAACCCCTCACCAACCGACTTTGCTGTCATCTCCACAGGGGTAGAATGGGAATTTGGAAGCGTGTGAAATTTTTGTATTTTGTGGGCGGGAAGTTTTGCCGCTATGAGATTTTGAATTTGGCTACTGTCCAAGTATAATGATAAAAAATTGTGACACCGTACTAGTACCTCTGTTCATGGCCGAGTGCAAAATCAAATCATCATCACGTTGAATATAGGTCACTACCATGATCATGATCTATCTTCTTAATCCCATTCAAAAATGCGTTTGAAATATTTCAGGATTGGTGGGAGATTTTGCCGCCCGACAGAGATTAAATTAAACCACACGTTCGACAATTCAAACTTGAGACCTTGGCTATGATACCATTTAAGTTCGAACTGATTCAAAAAAGGCTAGGCAATTAATTTATATAACATCCACAGGAACAACTACCAAGTTGATCCCAACCGCAGATAAATGCATCCACCAACAAAAGTCTGAACGGTGCCTTAATCTAAGGAAACATTTCACAAGACCAATGTACTCACTATGTTAGTGTTCATCTCCAATTATCTATGGCATTTTCTTAGTCTTTGGGAGATTATAACGAACTTGATTGGCCTCGTGCAGTAGGGCATCACATGCTTCTAATCTCGATCTCAACATGTCAACTTTTGTTCTTAGCATAGCTGTTGCAACTCGTTCTACTTGGAGTTGTTCCTCCAAAACTTGAGCAGAGAAAGACTTGGACTTGGGCTTCAAAACCCAGCATTTCGCAGGAAAGAGTTTTTGGTGATATCTTTATCTTTCCCGGGTTTTGCCATCTCAAATTTCATATTAGCCAGACAAGTTTTGAGTTGTGTAAAAAGAAAAGTTATTACAGAGAAAAATGCAGATGGTAGATTTAATGTGTACGAACTACTTTTAATCATACAAGTTGACATGCCTGACTATAATAAGGACCATCTATCTTGCTAGCAGGCATAATTATTAATGGGCTACCATGTACGGGAACCGTATCCTCTAACGTGAAGGAGCTAAGTCAGGAAAAATAAAGAAGCAAAGTCAGGCTTCTGTAGCATAAGTACAAGGTTATGCACTGTCTTTAACTAATAAAGGTGATTACTGTAGATGTTTAAAAACTAAACTAAATTTTATTACACCATAATTTTCTCTGCATGTAATTACTTCAAATGCAAGACACAAGTTTGTATTGTGCAAATTAATTTAAATTATTTGGATTTTAGACATATGGTTTGGGGGAAGGAAAGTTAGAGTACTGTAGCTTCTCTAACTTTTCACCTTCAAGTTAGAGGATCCCGTTCCCCATGTACGTAGTCCTTCCAAGAAACAGCCGTTATTGCATTACGAGCAGAAAACAGTTCACACGTGCGCTCAGATTCAAATTTTCAGCATGCAGTCGATTTATGGTTTAATTGAAGTACACATCAGGATATTATTTCACACAAAATACAGCAGCCACATGGAACATATCTAATTTTAGTACAACAACAAAATTTGCAATTATTACAGACCACGAAATTTTGAACGAAATTTTGAGCAGTAATTAGTTACAGCATTGGCATCAGCAGTCCACTTGACTGAACAACAGAATCAAAGTTTATTTAGACACCTTCAATTCCCAGACACATCACAACTGGCTTACCATGACAAGTGCATAGGAGATTCTTTAGAACATTTTCTGTCAAAGTTTGCCTATTTTTCAATTCATGTATCTCTTGGCGTGTCTTGGCAATTAATTCATCAGCATCTTTGTTTTCCCGCCCAAATATATCAACTGCCTCTTGGAGTGCATCCCCGAAATCTCTTTGTGCCGGATTAAGTTGACCAATAGATACCATGGGCCTATGCGAGCAATATGCACTCTCACTGCTGCTTTGTGAAACATCAATACTTGAGGCATTGGCCCTTGCTTCTGGCATTGTAGCTTTATTTGAAGCCTGAAATTTAGATAAAACAAGTTACAACATCATATGATGCAATAAAAGACCTCCAATTTCAAGAACATCATTGAGCTGATATAACACAACAAGCAATCAAAAATAGAGCCTCGTACATCTATTTCTTCTGGAATGGTTGGTGTACTGGACTCAGTGGACCAATGAGAGCACGTGCCACTGTCACTGTTGCTCTGTGAAATGACCGCAACACTTGATAAATGGGTTGTTGTAGGATAACGTAGCATAGAAAACAAAAATTTTCCTACGGCGAACACGCAATCCAAGCCAAGATGCAATCTAGAAGACGGTAGCAACGAGGGGATTGTCGAGACTCACCCTTGAAGAGATTCCAAAGCCTACAAGAGGAGGCTCTTGTTGCTGCGGTAGACGTTCACTTGCCGCTTGCAAAAGCGCGTAGAAGATCTTGATCACGATCGGTTCCGGCGCCACGAACGGGCAGCACCTCCGTACTCGGTCACACGTTCGGTTGTTGATGAAGACGACGTCCACCTCCCCGTTCCAGCGGGCAGCGGAAGTAGTAGCTCCTCTTGAATCCGACAGCACGACGGCGTGGTGTCGGTGGCGGTGGAGAAATCCGGCGGAGCTTCGCTAAGCGTGCGGGATATGGTGGAGGAGCGGGGCGCTAGGGTTTGGGGAGAGGGGGTGGCCGGCCACTATGGGGGGCGGCCAAGCTTGTGGCTTTGGTGTGGCCGGCCCCCTCCCCTTGGCCCTCTATATATAGGTGGAAGCCCCAAGTGTTGGACTACAAGTCTTCGAATAAGACCCGAACCCAAAACCTTCCATATGGTGGGAAACCTTCCCAAGCTAGGATTCCCACTAGAGGTGGGAATTCCACCTTCCATAGGGGGGGTGGCCGGCCCCCTAAGGGGGAGTCCACTTGGGACTCCTCCCCCACTAGGGTTGGCCGGCCATGGAGGTGGAGTCCCATGTGGACTCCACCTTCCTTGGTGGTTTCTTCCGGACTTTTCTAGAACCTTCTAGAACCTTCCATAGAACCTTCCGCATCATTTTATTCACATAAAATGACATCCTATATATGAATCTTATTCTCCGGACCATTCCGGAACTCCTCGTGATGTCCGGGATCTCATCCGGGACTCCGAACAAATATTCGAACTCCATTCCATATTCAAGTTCTACCATTTCAACATCCAACTTTAAGTGTGTCACCCTACGGTTCGCGAACTATGCGGACATGGTTGAGTACTCACTCCGACCAATAACCAATAGCGGGATCTGGAGATCCATAATGGCTCCCACATATTCAACGATGACTTTAGTGATCGAATGAACCATTCACATACGATACCAATTCCCTTTGTCACGCGATATTTTACTTGTCCGAGGTTTGATCATCGGTATCACACTATACCTTGTTCAACCTCGTCTCTGACAAGTACTCTTTACTCGTACCGTGGTATGTGGTCTCTTATGAACTTATTCATATGCTTGCAAGACATTAGACGACATTCCACCGAGAGGGCCCAGAGTATATCTATCCGTCATCGGGATGGACAAATCCCACTGTTGATCCATATGCCTCAACTCATACTTTCCGGATACTTAATCCCACCTTTATAACCACCCATTTACGCAGTGGCGTTTGATGTAATCAAAGTACCTTTCCGGTATAAGTGATTTACATGATCTCATGGTCATAAGGACTAGGTAACTATGTATTGAAAGCTTATAGCAAATAACTTAATGACGTGATCTTATGCTACGCTTAATTGGGTGTGTCCATTACATCATTCATACAATGATATAACCTTGTTATTAATAACATCCAATGTTCATGATTATGAAACTAATCATCTATTAATCAACAAGCTAGTTAAGAGGCTTACTAGGGACTCTTTGTTGTTTACATATCACACATGTATCAATGTTTCGGTTAATACAATTATAGCATGGTATATAAACATTTATCATAAACATAAAGATATATAATAACCACTTTTATTATTGCCTCTTGGGCATATCTCCAACAGTCTCCCACTTGCACTAGAGTCAATAATCTAGATTACATTGTAATATACCTAACACCCATGGCATTCTGGTGTTGGTCATGCTTTGCCCTAGGGAGAGCTTTAGTCAACGGATCTGCTACATTCAGATCAGTGTGTACTTTGCAAATCTTTACTTCTCCATCTTCGATGTATTCGCGAATCGAGTGGTAACGCAGCTTGATATGCTTCAGCCTCTTGTGTGACCTTGGCTCTTGTGCATTGGCGATGGCACCCATGTTATCACAGTAGATGACAAATGGGTCCAATGCACTAGGAACCACACCGAGCTCTACAATGAACCTCTTCATCCATACCGCTTCTGATGAAGCCTCTGAAGCCGCTATGTACTCCGATTCTGTTGAGGATTTTGCCACCGTGCACTGCTTCGAGCTTGCCCAGCTTACTGCAGCACCATTCAATATAAACACGTACCCAGATTGTGACTTAGAGTCATCAGGATCAGTGTTCCAACTTGCATCGGTGTAACTTGTTACAACGAGCTCTTGGTCACCTCCATAACAAAGAAACATATCCTTAGTTCTTTTCAAGTACTTCAGGATATTCTTGACCGCTGTCCAGTGTTCCATTCCTGGATCACTTTGATATCTGCTAGTCAAACTAACAGCATGTGCTATATCCGGTCTTGTACATAGCATGGCATACATGATAGAGCCTACTGCCGAGGCATAGGGGATCTGACTCATCCTTTCTCTTTCTTCTGCCGTAGCCGGTCCTTGAGTCTTACTCAAGACCTTGCCTGGTAACATAGGTAAGAATCCTTTCTTACTTTCGTCCATTCTAAACTTCTTCAGAATCTTGTCCAGGTATGTACTCTGTGATAGCCCTATTAGACGTCTTGATCTATCTCTATAAATCTTGATGCCTAATATGTATGATGCTTCACCAAGGTCTTTCATTGAAAAACTATTATTCAAATAACCCTTTACACTGCTTAATAGTTCTATATCATTCCCAATCAATAATATGTCATCTACATATAATATCAGGAATGCTACAGAGCTCCCACTCACTTTCTTGTAAATACAGGCCTCTCCATGACACTGTATAAACCCGAAGTCTTTGATCACCTTATCAAAACGTCGGTTCCAACTTCTCGATGCTTGCTTCAGTCCATAGATTGAACGCTGAAGTTTGCATACTTTGTCAGCATTTTTAGGATCGACAAAACCTTTGGGTTGTACCATATACAACTCTTCCTCAATGTCTCCATTAAGGAATGCCGTTTTGACATCCATCTGCCAAATCTCATAATCGAAAAATGCAGCTATTGCTAACAAAATCCTCACAGATTTTAGCTTCGCTACAGGTGAGAAAGTCTCATCGTAGTCAACACCTTGAATTTGTCGGAAACCCTTTGCGACAAGTCGAGCTTTATAGACAGTAATATTACCATCAGCATCTGTTTTTCTTTTGAAGATCCATTTATTCTCGACAGCCTTGCGGCTATCAGGTAAGTCTACCAAAGTCCATACTTTGTTATCATACATGGATCCCATTTCGGATTTCATGGCTTCTTGCCATTTGTTGGAATCTGGGCTCATCATCGCTTCTTCATACGTCGCAGGGTCTTCATCATTGTTATCCACAATCATGACATTTAGACAAGGATCATACCAATCTGGAGTGGCACGATCCCTTGTCGATCTGCGAGGTTCAGTAGCTGTCTCATTTGAAGTTTCATGATCATTATCATTAGCTTCCTCTGTTGTCGGTGTAGGTGGTACAGGAACATTTTCCGGTACTGCGCTACTCTGATCAACGAGTAGAGATTCTTCAATCTCATCGAGTTCTACTTTTCTTCCAGTCACTTCTTTAGTGAGAAATTCTTTCTCAAGAAAGGTTCCGTTCTTAGCAACAAAGATCTTGCCTTCGGATCTGTGATAGAAAGTGTACCCTATAGTTTCCTTAGGGTATCCTATGAAGACGCATTTCTCCGCTTTGGGTTCTAGCTTGTCCGGTTGTAACTTTTTTACATAGGCTTCGCAACCCCAAACTTTTAGGAACGACAGCTTAGGTTTCTTATTAAACCATAATTCATACGGCGTCGTTTCAACGGATTTTGATGGTGCTCTATTTAAAGTGAATGCGGCTGTCTCTAATGCATAACTCCAAAATGATAACGGCAAATCAGTAAGAGACATCATAGAACGAACCATATCTAAGAGAGTTCGATTACGACGTTCGGACACACCGTTTCGTTGTGGTGTTCCCGGCGGTGTCAATTGTGAAAGTATTCCGCATTTCTTTAAATGCATGCCAAACTCATAACTTAGATATTCACCTCCGCGATCAGATCGTAGAAATTTAATCTTCTTGTTACGTTGATTTTCTACTTCACTTTGGAATTCCTTAAACTTCTCGAAAGTTTCGGATTTATGTTTCATTAAATAGATATACCCATATCTACTCAAATCATCTGTGAAGGTTAGAACATAACGATAACCACCGCGCGATGCTACACTCATTGGTCCACACACATCTGTATGTATGATTTCCAATAAGTCAGTAGCTCGCTCCATCATACCCGAGAATGGAGTCTTAGTCATTTTTCCCATCAGACATGCTTCGCATCTATCAAGTGACTCAAAGTCAAGTGATTCAAGTAATCCATCAGTATGGAGTTTCTTCATGCGTTTCACTCCAATATGACCAAGACGACAGTGCCACATATAAGTAGAATTATCATTCAATTTAATTCGCTTAGCATCAATGTTATGTATATGTGTATCACTACTATCGAGATCTAATAGAAATAAGCCATTCTTTTCAGGTGCTCGACCATAAAAGATATTATTCATAAAGATAGAACAACCATTATTCTCAGACTTGAATGAATAACCGTCTTGCATTAAACAAGATCCTGATATAATGTTCATGCTCAACGCGGGTACATAATAACAATTATTTAGGCTTAAAACTAATCCCGAAGGTAGATGTAGAGGAAGTGTCCCGACTGCGATCACATTGACCTTGGATCCGTTTCCAACGCGCATCGTCACTTCATCTTTCAGCAGTTGTCGTTTATTCTTTAGTTCCTGTTTCGAGTTACAAATATGAGCAACCGAACCAGTATCAAATACCCAGGTACTAGAACGAGAACCAGTGAAATGAACATCTATAACATGTATATCAGATATACCTTCTTTCTTCTTCTTGACAAGGCCGCTCTTCAGATCTGCCAAATACTTGGAGCAATTACGCTTCCAGTGTCCCTTCTCTTTGCAGTAATAGCAATCAGCATCAGGCTTAGGGCCGTTCTTAGGTTTCATAGGAGGTGTGGCAGCTTTCTTGCCACCCTTCTTGAATTTTCCCTTAGACTTGCCCTGTTTCTTGAAACTGGTGGTCTTGTTGACCATCAACACTTGGTGCTCTTTCTTAATCTCAATCTCAGCAGCTTTTAACATGCCAAAGAGTTCAGGAAACTCCTTGTTCATGTTCTGCATATTGTAATTCATCACAAAGTTCTTGTAACTTGGTGGCAGTGATTGAAGGACACGATTAATCCCCAGTCTGTTAGGAATCACTATTCCCAAGTCACTGAGTTTCTTCGCATGCCCGGTCATAACGAGCATGTGCTCACTAATGGAGCTGCCTTCTTCCATCATACAGCTGAAAAAGTGTTTCGATGCTTCATAGCATTCCACGGCCGCATGAGTTTCAAAAATAGTCTTCAACTCTTTCATCAACTCATGAGGATCGTGGTGCTCAAAACGTTTTTGAAGATCGGATTCCAGACTGCATAAGATGGCACACTGAACTTGAGAGTACCGAGTTTTCCGAGTTGCGTAAACATTCTTTACTTCATCGGTTTCAGTTTCTGCTGGAGGATCACCTAGCGGTGCATCAAGCACATATTGCAGATTTCCGCCATTGAGGAAGATCCTCACATGACGGAACCAGTCGGTGAAGTTGCTACCGTTGCTCTTAAGTTTTTCTTTCTCTAGGAACTGGTTAAAATTGATTGGGGACGCCATATCTACAACATATTTGCAATAGTTTAGACTAAGTTTATGACAAATTGAGTTCAAATTTTAATTCAACATAATTAAAAATCTAGGTGAACTCCCACTCAAAACAATATCCCTCGCATTGTCTTAGTGATCACACGAACCAAATCTACCGCACCTAAACCCGATCATCACGAGAAAAGGTGTGATTTCAATGGCGAACACTCAAAGTGTTCATCATATCAATCATATGATTCATGCTCTACCTTTCGGTATCACGTGTTCCGAGACCATGTCTGTACATGCTAGGCTCGTCAAGGCCACCTTAGTATCCGCATGTGCAAAACTGTCTTGCACCCGTTGTATGTACTTATTGAATCTATCACACCCGATCATCACGAGATGCTTCGAAACGACAAGACTTGATAACGGTGCTACTAAGGATGAACACTTTATTATCTTGAGATTTTAGTGAGAGGGATCATCTTATAATGCTACCGTCGCGATCTAAGCAAAATAAGATGCATAAAAGGATTAACATCACATGCAGTTCATATGTGATATGATATGGCCCTTTTGTCTTTGCGCCTTTGATCTTGATCTCCAAAGCGTGGACATGATCTCCATCATCAACGGGCATGATCTCCATCATCGTCGGCGAAGCACCAAGGTCAATGGCGCCGTCTTCATGATCGTCCTCCATGTAGCAACTATTACAACTACTTTGAAATACTACTCAACATGAAATTTAAAGACAACCATAAGGCTCCTGCCGGTTGCCACAATACAATAATGATCATCTCATACATATTCATCATCACATTATGGCCATATCACATCACCAAACCCTGCAAAAACAAGTTAGACGTTCTCTAATTTGGTTTGCATATTTTACGTGGTTTAGGGTTTTCGAGTAAGATCCAATCTACCTACGAACATGAACCACAACGGTGATACTAGTGTTTTCAATAGAGGAGTAAATTGAATCTTCACTATAGTAGGAGAGACAGACACCCGCAAAGCCACTTATGCAATACAAGTTGCATGTCAAGCGTGGAGCAAATCTCATGAACGCGGTCATGTAAAGTTAGCCCGAGCCGCTTCATCCCACTATGCCACAAAGATGCAAAGTACTCAACTAAAGATAACAAGAGCATCAACGCCCACAAACCATTGTGTTCTACTCGTGCAACCATCTATGCATAGACACGGCTCTGATACCACTGTAGGATAACGTAGCATAGAAAACAAAAATTTTCCTACGGCGAACACGCAATCCAAGCCAAGATGCAATCTAGAAGACGGTAGCAACGAGGGGATTGTCGAGACTCACCCTTGAAGAGATTCCAAAGCCTACAAGAGGAGGCTCTTGTTGCTGCGGTAGACGTTCACTTGCCGCTTGCAAAAGCGCGTAGAAGATCTTGATCACGATCGGTTCCGGCGCCACGAACGGGCAGCACCTCCGTACTCGGTCACACGTTCGGTTGTTGATGAAGACGACGTCCACCTCCCCGTTCCAGCGGGCAGCGGAAGTAGTAGCTCCTCTTGAATCCGACAGCACGACGGCGTGGTGTCGGTGGCGGTGGAGAAATCCGGCGGAGCTTCGCTAAGCGTGCGGGATATGGTGGAGGAGCGGGGCGCTAGGGTTTGGGGAGAGGGGGTGGCCGGCCACTATGGGGGGCGGCCAAGCTTGTGGCTTTGGTGTGGCCGGCCCCCTCCCCTTGGCCCTCTATATATAGGTGGAAGCCCCAAGTGTTGGACTACAAGTCTTCGAATAAGACCCGAACCCAAAACCTTCCATATGGTGGGAAACCTTCCCAAGCTAGGATTCCCACTAGAGGTGGGAATTCCACCTTCCATAGGGGGGGTGGCCGGCCCCCTAAGGGGGAGTCCACTTGGGACTCCTCCCCCACTAGGGTTGGCCGGCCATGGAGGTGGAGTCCCATGTGGACTCCACCTTCCTTGGTGGTTTCTTCCGGACTTTTCTAGAACCTTCTAGAACCTTCCATAGAACCTTCCGCATCATTTTATTCACATAAAATGACATCCTATATATGAATCTTATTCTCCGGACCATTCCGGAACTCCTCGTGATGTCCGGGATCACATCCGGGACTCCGAACAAATATTCGAACTCCATTCCATATTCAAGTTCTACCATTTCAACATCCAACTTTAAGTGTGTCACCCTACGGTTCGCGAACTATGCGGACATGGTTGAGTACTCACTCCGACCAATAACCAATAGCGGGATCTGGAGATCCATAATGGCTCCCACATATTCAACGATGACTTTAGTGATCGAATGAACCATTCACATACGATACCAATTCCCTTTGTCACGCGATATTTTACTTGTCCGAGGTTTGATCATCGGTATCACACTATACCTTGTTCAACCTCGTCTCCTGACAAGTACTCTTTACTCGTACCGTGGTATGTGGTCTCTTATGAACTTATTCATATGCTTGCAAGACATTAGACGACATTCCACCGAGAGGGCCCAGAGTATATCTATCCGTCATCGGGATGGACAAATCCCACTGTTGATCCATATGCCTCAACTCATACTTTCCGGATACTTAATCCCACCTTTATAACCACCCATTTACGCAGTGGCGTTTGATGTAATCAAAGTACCTTTCCGGTATAAGTGATTTACATGATCTCATGGTCATAAGGACTAGGTAACTATGTATTGAAAGCTTATAGCAAATAACTTAATGACGTGATCTTATGCTACGCTTAATTGGGTGTGTCCATTACATCATTCATACAATGATATAACCTTGTTATTAATAACATCCAATGTTCATGATTATGAAACTAATCATCTATTAATCAACAAGCTAGTTAAGAGGCTTACTAGGGACTCTTTGTTGTTTACATATCACACATGTATCAATGTTTCGGTTAATACAATTATAGCATGGTATATAAACATTTATCATAAACATAAAGATATATATAATAACCACTTTTATTATTGCCTCTTGGGCATATCTCCAACAGTGTCCCTACTGACATTACAGCTTTGTTTGCAGGCTGAAACTAAGACAAAACAAGTTAAAATGCAATACAATACAAGGCAAACAAACAGCATTGTTGACATAATTTTGAAAGAACCATGGGCAGATACAACAAAGAAACCAGTTAAGCCACATGCCTCTTAGAACAAACCAAACTAGATCATGGCGATGATGTATACAATGAACCAAGCAACTAGACATCATGTGCCCAATAACGAAGCCAGGTCACTGCACAGAAGAAATCTAGCAAATAGCCAAATACAGTCAAAAGATGTGCATGTTGGATTTGATACTATTAGGAAAATAATGTATGATTGATTTAAGCATGACTCAGATAGTGCCTTCGACATCGCAGAAGGTCAATGCAACAATTAATTGTATGGCTTGTATGAAGTGCCATAACATTTAAATTAAGCATAACGAGGCATTGCTTAATCTGAGAACTGAGTGCTAGCTCAGTGGCAAGGCTTGCGAGTGCGCAGCCAGCCCACCCGGGTTCGAGTCCCAACAGGACCGAATTAAACGGGGTGTTATCTAGCGCGTATAAATTCGCTGCTAGAGAGGTCTCATCATCTATCTCACAACGTATAGACAAGGGAGGGAATCTTCCTACGTTGGTCAACGTTTAGGCAATGCTTAATCTTGAATTCATGATCAAACTCAAACAAAAAAGGGCATATAACAAGTAGCACCATGTGCATCATGTATAATAGATTACTAGAAACTGAATGAAGCAATTGAACATGGAGCGTATTATATAAACAGCCAGATCATTTGAATATGGATATACCACATCATGTCAATGGGACTCAGAAAAACAAAGCTAGACATTTAAACAAGTAATATAACTATTTTTTCACCATGTTTCAAGTAGAATAGGAAGCTAGGTTAGGAATAAAGCAATCATGTTTCAAGTAGAATAGGAAGCTAGGTTAGGAATAAAGCAATAAAAAAACACAAAGTGCATCATTTCAGCTAGGATCATTTCTATCAAACTTCATGCACTAGCCATGGAACAACAGGCAAACTCAATGAAGCAACAGGCAAAAAATTAACATAATAGAATTTCAGGACTTGTATTAACATAGCCAAATCATGTAACTTATACCCAGGCATGCCGGATGCCAGATGGGTCAAAGGCAGTGTGCAATGTTCCATATGGTCATTGTTTATATTTTATTAGATTCCATTAGGCAACTTAGGTAGTGCAACATACAGAAAATGATGCAATTGAACTATGCACAGGAGGTAAATTAACATTCCA
This sequence comes from Lolium multiflorum, assembly GCA_030979885.1. Classification (NCBI taxonomy): domain Eukaryota; kingdom Viridiplantae; phylum Streptophyta; class Magnoliopsida; order Poales; family Poaceae; genus Lolium; species Lolium multiflorum. The sequence continues at coordinate 76,144,375 of CM061753.1, read as the reverse complement.
AAAAAAACAGGGAACTTACGTGAGCTTTTTTTTGAGTCACACGGACCTCATCGGGTACTTGGACAGAAGAACCTGGTGCCTCACTGTTTCTCCTCTGCATGAAGGAGAGGCCAATTGTAAACAGAAACAGGTCCAAGATATAGAAGTTTGCATTAAGCAATATACAAAAAACAGCAGGTACTTACATGATTATAGGCGAGCTTTACTCTACGTTTATGAGTGTAAGATGTGCCTGCTGCACGTGTAATAACAACAAACAGTTACGAGTCACGGCTTTGCTATAATTAAATTGACACCAAATAGTAGTAGAAGCATTATGACGTGCATAAACATGTAATACAGGATCGCAGAAAGATATCAAACATGATGTAACTAGAGCAGTAGCCTACGGCCAAATAGTGAGAAATTGTAATCGTGTCAATTGTGGACTTGTATAGCCTACCCCAACTTGTTTGGGAATAAAGGCTTTGTTGTTGTTGTTGTCAATCGTGGACATGTAGAGCATTCAACGGCTCATGATTGGTGGCTCATATTTTGTAGAGTTTCAGCGAATGGGTGGGTTAGGTTACTCAGACCACCACACTGTGTATTTATATCATCTGAGTTAGGGTTACAATACTACTGGACATGGGCCTCTATGGGCCTCACACTGGATACAATATTACTACAGCGCTACTACTAAACTCACTCATGGTCCAACACACCCCCTCAAGATGATCATGGGTAAACAACCATGGCCATCTTGCAACAACAACATGACACATATGACAACTACCAGTAATGAACATTCAGCATAACTCCTAGGATACATGACAGCATTGCACTTTCCATCATCTTGTCATCTCGATTCATCTCTTCATCAGCAGCGAAGATATCCAGCTTCAACCATCTGGGATACGCACAACTCCTAACCATACACGTCCTCAACAACCCCGGCTGCCTCACCACACAAGTTCCGCAGAACCATCCACACTCGCCTCAATGTCCTCAGCCTCTCTTCTCCACTCTGCCCGGCCACCTCTTCCGTCTCTCCCACAAACCCCCAGCCAACTCCTGCCTCAACCATCCACTCCTCAAGCACCCATGCCTATCCCCCGGTCAGGCCTCAACCAGTCTCACCTCAGGCACGCATGCCTTTCCCCTGGACATATCCACAACCATCACCATCACCACTAAACCGCAGCCTCATCAACTCCATCACGACTCAACCGCAGCCTCATCAACTCCATCACCACATATCCTCACAGCCTCACATCTCCATTTTCTCCTCACTTCCACTCGGATGGCGCCTCGTCTGCGCGCCCTGGCCAACCTGGCGGACCGCACCTGGCCACATCGACCGGCTCGCGCTGGTCAACGTCCAGCACCAACCTCCGGCTCCGCCCTGCGCTCAAAGGCTCGCCCCACTCCGCACGCCTCCAACTTCTGCCCCTCACACGGATCCAGATCTCTCTGCCACGGATTCACTTCCTCTTCTCTCCTTTCTAAACCAAAACGATCTTCACCCTCTTCTTTCTCCCCGCGCGAGCAGCCGCCGATCTCACACAGCTCACATCGCTGTGTGTGATAGCCGCAACCCACGCAGAGCACCTGATGCGGCCTCCCGCCGCCTGGATTTCTACATCTCAACGGTGGGTTTTGTGATCAAAGGAAGAACTTGTTTGGTACTGTTTGTGGCGGCTAGCAGGAAGGAAACCTAGGCTCTGATACCATGTAGAGTTTCAGCGAATGGGTGGGTTTGGTCACGGAAAAACATACTTATGCGTCGTGTTTAAACCTAAAGGATGAGGTGGTTATCAACGAAAGCACTTGTAAGTTAGAAATATAGCACGAATTCAGAAATACAGTCAGCTGCAATACTCCTAACAGAACAAAACGCGCAGGGATGTCTGGTTACCTATTTCTGGGCGGCGTTTAGACGTGTTCCGCGTTCTTACGGGTGACGTGGAGGTCGGCGAGGGGACTGCTGTTGCGGTGGGTGCCGGGGAAGCAGATCTTGGGGGGTCGGAGAAGGACATGCTGGGCGGTCGATGAAGTGTTCAGCGCGCCGGCCGAACTAGAAGGTCGGTGAAGCAGATGATGTGCAGTGCACGGGGGCGTCGGTGTCGGCGAAGCTGGTCAGGTGCGGTGGTCGATAGAGTCGGCGAACGAGATACGGTGCGGTGGACGCCGGAGTAGGTGCGGATCAAGCGGATAGGGCAGCCTCGGGGTTTGAAGCCGTGGCAGCTTGAACGGCGAAGTGCGGCGGCCGGGAAGGTCTGGAGGTAGGCAAGAGGGGCGGTTTCTCTGAGGGCTTGCGGGCGAAACTAGGGCGAAGCTGGGCGATAGAGGAGTAGAAGGGAATTTCGCAGTCCTTCTTTTGAGGAAAAAAATATTCGCAGATCTGAAACTTTGCGGCGCGAGATATTTGGGCGTTGGCGGGGAATTTTACCGCTCGATGATATTAAATTTTGGCTGCAGTAGGTTTTTTTTTTAGAGTATGTAATAATAATAAATAGTAGGCCCTACTAGTACTGTACGTCTGTTCAGGAATCCAAGGGGGTAGAGGTAGAGGTATAGATATATAGACAATATAGAGATATAAGAAATGGCGGGGGCTAGCGGAAATGCACTTTGCCTCATAGGAGCATATGCTCCCATTATGTGAATCCATATTTCAAAGTGTCAAAAAATTCTAAACTAAAATTTTACATGTATATCTAGACATTTTATGTTGGTACACAAGTTTTCTCACAAAAAAATTATGTGGCTCCTATAAAAAAGACAAATTTTGATGTTGTAACACGACTACGTACAGTATATTTTTTGCCTTTTTTTACACGCCACACAAAATGTCGTTTTTCCACGAAAACTTGTGAACGAACATATGATGTCACAATGTATACCAAAAAAATTAACATTTATATAATTTTTTTAATCATTTTCTATAATTGGTGCATATGCACGCGTGTGCCAAAACGCCACCTCCGCAGGCTAGGAGTTTCTAAACTTCTTATGGCACATCAAATAAAATGTTGTTCAAACAATAATAATAATGTGCTTATGATTGTTACTCCCTTCCACCATGAATAAAGTCCACATCGGTTTCGTGTCAAACTTTGACTCGAGATTTAGGTACCCACATGATAGTGCTAGTATCATAGCTAGTATCATACACATTGGTCCCACAAAAATGTTGATGTGGCAGCTAATTAAGTAGGAGAGAGGAGATTAGTGTAACATAGGTAGATACTGTATCATAGCGCAAACAACGAGAAAACTTAATGCTAAACAAATCTTGTACACAAATTTGCATTGAGATTCTAAAAAATAATAAATGTAGCATTACTATGATACTACTCCATGATACTACCCACTATAGAAATAGTATGACCAGCCTAATTTTATGACATCCGCAAAATATACCATTGGAAAGTTCATCGAAACAAGCATCCGATGATATAGTTTTGAATGACATGCAACTCATAATTGGCGGGCCCAAGTATTAGTCTAAGTTTGCCTCTGAAAACAAATTGGCATTGTACTCTAGGACAAAGGGAGACTACTCACAATGGCAATATCATAAGTAGTATCATGCACTACATGCATGCAAAATGTTGATGCGTCATATCAGTTAATGATGAAAGAGACGATAGTGGTATCATAGGTAGATATCGTATCATATCATGTAGAACTAGAAAAATTACTGCCAAACAAATCTTGTACACACTTTTGTATTGAGATTCTACAAATCCCTAAATACATGTAACATATTATACTACTACATGATGATACTATGGACTGTGAAAATAATATCGTACATTAGTATCATATGCATGATACTATTATATGATACTCCCCATTGTGACTAGTCTAATAATAACAATAGTACTCAAATTTGTCTTGTCCCTCGGGTGTTTAGAAGTATATGTTCGGTCCCTCACGTATTTAAGAATTATGTTTGGCCCCTCAACTCTAATGTGGTCAAAATTGAGCACTTGAACACTTAGTTAGGTCTAGCAATGATAAAAACTTGATTGGTCTGTTTATTATTTGTTATGTGGCACGGCGGCAAAGCATTTTGCTAAATCTCAAGCACACATAGTTGGGGTCCATTAGAGGGACTAATTAAATCAAAGTACAATGGATTATAAAAGCAGGTTTTATCATTGATTAGCTTTGCAACGGCCTATCAACTGTAAGTGTTGCATGTGTTCTAAAGAACTATGTTCATCGTCACAGATCAAGAGGAGTACGCAGTGGAGGACGCACAAAACAACCGTAGGCCAGGTGGGCACACCTTACTAATTTTCTTTTTTCCACTTTATATGTGATAATTTTTTACATAATTAATTAACTAAAACATTTTAAAATAGGGTGGGCCATTCAACCCAAACACCATGTTGCGTACGTCGCTGAGGGTAAGGGGTTTCATCTTCGTTCTATGGTATGAGTATGTAATGCGCGTGATACTCATCGAAGACAATATATATAGCAGACATCACATCAGATGAGCCTATGGATAAAAATGGGCCAAATCATATCTACTAGTGCACAAATGAAGTTAAAAATAGGTCAACCTTCATTAAACCGATACTACTTAAAAGACCATTGTTTGACCTAAGTAAGCGTATATATGAGGTCAGTAATACTAGTCACAATGCATAGTATCATATATAAAAGTATGGTGTGTATGATACAATTAATACTACATGTTACTATGTCAACGATGCATGGTATCATGTACTAGTATCATAATCTTCTTATATTAATTGATTTGTAGAATCTCAATGCAGATCTATGTACAAGATTATTTAACATTAAATTTTCTAGTACTACGTGCTATGATACGGTATCTACCTATGATATTATAATCCTCTCTCTCATCTTTAATTGCAGTGCCACATCAGCTTTTTTGCAAGCATGAGATGCATGATAGTGTACTACCTATGATACTCCCATTGTGGGTAGTCTAAGGGGGCAATGTTAGACCTAATTAAGTGTTTGAGGTTAGTTATGGACCGCTGTTATACCTAATTGTGTTTGAGGTCAGTTAGGGACCTTATTATACATAATTAAGTGTTAGAGGTGAGTTCAAATAATAATATATAGTTGGGGTCTAAAGTTCACCAACGTATGCAACACACGAGCTGCCAAATGTGTACTTAATTAACCCTATTAGGAAAACACAAGATTATCTCATTCAACAAAATATTAGGAAAGTGTATCACAATTGTATTTATCCCTTATCTCTCTCATGTTAACCGAGACAAGAGTTCGTTCTAGGTCAGCTCTACGACAATTAGCGTCGCAAGGGTGGTAACATAGGTGTGCAGTTGCGAAAGTTTTTTCCCAAGTTGTCGACTTCCTCAATCCACACTTAATATTTGTGCATGTGGGCCTAAGTATATGGTACTACTTAGTTCTATTCCTAGTATATATGTTGGGTGACTTAGAAAAATCATACTTCGTACATGATTCCTTCGAAAATCCTTTAGGGCTTCTTTGATTCATATTAGGTTGGTATAAGATAATAGGATTTAGATCTTATAGGAATATTTCCTACACTAGTAGTTTGATTCATATGAACATATCCAATAGGAAATAATCCTATAGGAATCATCAAGTAGTGCAAATCCTAGTATAGGATTAAATATTTGGTCCTACCTCATGGAAAAATTCATTTGGCGCAATCAAACGCAACTCATCTTATTATAGGATTTAACTACACATGTCATCCCAAATCCCAATCCTACATTCCTACTCCTATGATTTCCCTATCCTGTGAATGAAAGGAGCCCTTAAAATCAAACTATCCCGCACCTCGTCGATTCGTATAAAACCGACTCTAGCCAACAACTCTTCGCCCGACCTTTCTTCTTCACCATCAGGCCACCACACACTGTCATTTTCCATTGCAACGCATTTAGGGTGTGTTCGGTTCCAGAACCAAGTGGAATGGAATGGAACCGTTCCGCACCTAGAGCCCATTCTTGTGTTCGGTTGTGGAATGGAACGGAACCGAGTGGTTCCTCGAAAGGGAATATTCTCCCCATATGCAGAATGCACCCATTCCACCGAATCGGTGGAATGTGGTGGAACGGCTGTTACTTAGCCGCTATTAATTACAAAGCACTTCACTAATCCAACCAAAAAAATTATTAGTTGTTGTTAATTATGATTTTGAGATTAAAAAGGCCACTATTAATTACGATATTTAGACAAAAGATTAAACTTTAACTTCATTCCGTTCTACTCTCCAAATTCCCCGACCATACAAAAAATAACATTAATTACGATTTTAAGATTAAAAAGGCCATTAGGCGTTGTTAATTACGATTTTAAGATTTAAAAGGCTATTTGCCATTGTTAATTACGATTCTTAGACAAAAGTTTAGTTTAACCACATTCCGTTCTGCTCTCCAATTCCTCCAACCGAACAAAAAACAGTACCATTCTGTACCTCCTTTTTGTCCAAACCGAACGCGGGGATGGAACCATTCCATTCCTCTGGAAAGGAACCATTCCTTACTAAAATCTTCTTGTGCCACCTCCCAGTTTAAAGGCCTACTCGCATAACCCTACAGCTCTGCACTCGCGTGGGCAACCGAACACACCTACATCATCAATGCCCCGCGTACTTATCCGCACCGCCTACAGCTCTGCACTCCTATGACCTATCCATGGCTGGGCAGTCAAAAAAAGCTGCGTCACCTGGGAAATCAACAAGCCACGCAAGCAAGTCGCAAGCATCATAAATTCCGAATCAATGCCTAGCTACAGTCTACCTGGCCTCCTCCCAACTCATTGTCCTTGAGGCCTTAACAAAGCCTTCTAAAAGGGTTTTATCAAAATATTCCATATGGATTAGTAAAAAAAACGCACCTGCTAAAGATTCATATATGCCCCTAGGTTAAAAATATGCATCTCAAATTTGTATGGATACATATGTATCTCTGACTAAAATGCATGTATCAAGACATAAGTGAGACACCTATATATTTTCAAACGGGGATGTAGTAGTAGATTTTTTGGGTCATGTGTTGGCAATAAAAAATGGATTCCCCATTTCATCTGTGCACAAGGAGGGCAAAACGAGTGGTCTTTTGTGAAGTGTCTCTACCAATCTACAACCACTTCAATTTTCACATGTACGCTAGACCCTGAAAGATGTCCAAATCAAGTTGCAGTGTTTTATCTCGATCCACATCTACATATGGTTTTATAATTGAGCTTTATCCTAATGAATTCAAAATTAAACTGTATGAGTTTGCTTGTTTTTGTACCCACTTGGGAAGGGTTCATGCAGGATCTGTAGCGAACTTTCTTGTGAAGACATATTTTGGCACATACTGTATGTGAATCTTCTCACGGCCATCAACTTTGAATACTCAAGTTTTTTACTCCTATATATGCAAAATGATATCAGTGTACCATTTTACTTATTCACAATGTTGGCAAAAAATGTATTTTTATGCCCATCTATTTCCATTTTTTGATTTCTTTTTTGAATTTTCATGCCCATTTGTAGATTTGACCAAGATTTAAACAAGTTTAACACATGAAAAATGAAAAGGTAAGCATGGATCCTTCTTAGACACTCTAAAATGAAGCTTTTGGGAGGTTCTTGAAATTTCCAAGTTTGAAACCCAAAACCACTTCTTCTCTTCATGTTTGACTACATAAGATAGAGTTTAGGGTTAGGGGTAGATACATGATTTTTCTTGTTTGAATATGTCTAGACCTTGTTTATCAACTTTAATGCTTACTATATGACATAAGAAGACTATGTGCTTTGGTTTTTCATTTTCTGTTTTTTTTATATTTTATGCCCATTTGAATCTTGGTCAAATCCTAGGTTTGACCAGGATTTAAGCAAGTTTAAAACATGAAAACGACTTCTCTTCGTGCTTGACTTCTTATTCACTCCAAAATGAAGCTTTTGGAAGGGTTTTTGAAATTTCCATGTTTGAAACCCAAAACGACATCTCTTCGTGCTTGACTTCATAAGATAGAGTTTAGGGTTAGGGGGTAGATACATGAATTTTCTGGTTTGAATATGTCTAGACCTAGCTTGTTTATCAACTTGAATGCTTGCTATATGACATCAGAAGACTATGTGTTTGGTTTTTATTTTTTTGAATTTGTTATGCCCATTTGAATCCTGGTCAAATCCTAGGTTTGACCAAGATTTAAACAAGTATAAAACATGAAAATGAAAAGTAAGCCTGGATCCTTCTTATTCACTCCAAAATGAAGCTTTTGGGAGGGTTTTTGAAATTTCCATGTTTGAAACCCAAAACGACTTCTCTTCGTGATTGACTTCATAAGACAGAGTTTAGGGTTAGGGGTAGATACCGGATTTTTCTGGTTTGAATATGTCTAGACCTTGTTTATCAACTTGAATGCTTGCTATATGACATCAGAAGACTATGTGTTTGGTTTTTGTTTTTTGAATTTGTTATGCCCATTTGAATCTTAGTCAAATCCTAGGTTTGAATATATATGTCTAGACCTTGTATATCAACTTGAATGCCTTACTATACATATGACATAAGAATGTTATGTGCTTTGGTTTTTCATTCTTTTCATTTTTTCTGAATTTTTAGGGCCATTTGAATCTTGGTCAAATCCTTGGTTTGACCAAGATTTAAACAAATTTAAAACATGAAAATGAAAAGGGAAGTCTGTATCCTTCTTAGTCACTCTAAAATGAAGCTTTTGGGATGTTCTTTAAATTTCAATGTTTGAAACCCAAAACGACTTCCCTTCATGCTAGACTTCATAAGATCGACAGGGGGTAGATACATGATTTGTCTGGTTTGGATATATCTAGACCTTGTTTATCAACTTGATTGCTTACGATATGACATAAGAAGACTATGTGATTTGGTTTTTCATTTTTCTGATTTTTTTGAATTTTGTGCCCACCCATTTGTATCTTCGTCAAATCCTAGGTTTGACCAAGATAATTTAAACAAGTTTAAAACATGAAAATGTAAAGGGAAGCATGTATCCTTCTTAGTCACTCTAAAATGAAGCTTTTGGGAGGTTTTTGAAATTTCGATGTTTGAAACCCAAAACCACTTCTCTTCACATGCTTGACTTCATAAGACAGAGTTTAGGGGTTAGGGGTATAGATACATGATTTGTCTGGTTTGAATATGTCTAGACCTTGTTTATCAACTTGAATGCTTACTATATGACATAAGAAGACTATGTGATTTGGTTTTTCATTTTTCTGTTTTTTAATTATTTTTCTGCCCATTTGAATCTTGGTCAAATCCTAGGTTTGAACAAGATTTAGACAAGTTTAACACGTGAAATTAAACGAATAAGTAAGCATTGATCCTTCTTAGTCACTCCAAAATGTACCAATTGATAGTGTTAACTTTGCTTCATGGAAAAAATAATGTCATGTAAATGAGTTAACTTGGATTTCCTACCCTTGAATCCATAGGAAACTTTGTTCTAATGCACTATTATAATCAACCGAGTTTTTACACCAACAGGTCTGTCACTTACGTGTGGTGCCCACGCGTGAGGTCCCACACTTCAGTGAGCACAAGTCACGTGCAATAGGTACGCCAACTCCCAGCCATCTTCTTTGTCAAGAGAAGACGCATCAGGATGCGTATTGGAAGTCCGTGGGTCCTTCTGGATCCTTCGGTTGTCCCTCTCACAAAAAAAAACAAATCTATCTCATTCTCGGCCTCGCTCGACTCGCTCGCTCGCTCGTCCTGCGCACTGACAAACCCTGCACAACAGTCATCATCATCATCACCCGAAAAAGGGGAGACACCATAATGCTCTGCCTTTTTTCTCTCCTTCCGAGTGATCCCTCTTCCTCCGAGTTTCACTCGACGGGCAAACGCACATCTGCAGCATAGTAATAATAAAAAGGTAGAAAAATCGATATACGAATCTATAATTAAATAGGTTAAACTAGGGTTTTGCCCTGTACTACAGATCAAGGTTCAAAAAAATCCAACTACGGGGTTCGAACAACACGATTCTAATCCAAGAACTTTTTCGACCTCATCCAAGTGGCCTCAAACTATAGGGTTAGCATCTAGTGCAGTATGTGTGAAAATGTATGCACTATGTGTGCTATAACTTGTATGTCTTTCAAATTTGAACCAACTTTGAATAAGTTTGAAATATTTGAAATGGGGCTTTTGGCTTAAACGTTTGAAACTCAAAACGATTCTCTTCATGCTAGACTTCATAAGACCGAGTTTAGGGTTAGGGGTAGATACATGATTTGTCTGGTTTGAATATGTCTAAACCTTGTTTATCAACTTTAATGCTAACTTCTCAGTCACTCTAAAATGAAGTTTTTGGAGGTTTTTGAAATTTCCATCTTTGAAACCCAAAACCACTTCTCTTCATGCTTGACTTCATAAGAAAAAGTTTAGGGTTAGGGGGTATAGATACATGATTTGTATGGTTTGAATATGTCCAAACCTTGTTTATTAACTTGAATATGCTTACTATATGACATAAGAAGACTATGTACTTTGGTTTTTAATTTTTCTGATTTTTTTAATTTTCTGCGCATTTGAATCATATCTTGGTCAAATCCTAGGTTTCACCAAGATTTAGACAAGTTTAACACGTGAAAATGAGTAAGTAAGCATGGATCCTTCTTAGTCACTCTAAAATGAAGCTTTTGGGATGTTCTTGAAATTTCCATGTTTGAAACCCAAAACCACTTCTCTTCATGATTGACTTCCATAAGATCGACAGATCAGTTTAGGGTTAGGGGTAGATATATACATGATTTTTTGGTTTGAATATGTCTAGACCTTGTTTATCAACTTGAATGCTTACTATACATATGACATAAGAATGCTATGTGCTTTGGTTTTTCATTCTCTTTTTGAATTTTTTCTAAATTTTTAGGCCCATTTGAATCTTGGTCAAATCCTTGGTTTGACCAAGATTTAAACAAGTTTAAAACATGAAAATGAAAAGGGAAGTCAGTATCCTTCGTAGTCACTCTAAAATGGAGAAGCTTTTGGGATGTTCTTGTAATTTCTATGTTTGAAACCGAAAACGAGTTCCCTTCATGCTAGTAGACTAGCTTCATAAGATCGACAGGCCGGGGGTAGATACATGATTTGTCTGGTTTGGATATATCTAGACCTTGTTTATCAACTTTAATGCTTACTATATGACATATATAAGAAAACTATTGCTTTGGTTTTTCCTTTTTCTGTTTTTTTTAATTTTGATGCCCATTTGAATCATGTCGAATCCTAGGTTTGACCAAGATAATTTAAACAAGTTTAAAACATGAAAATGAAAAGGGAAGCATGTATCCTTCTTAGTCACTCTAAAATGAAGCTTTTGGGAGGTTTTTGAAATTTCCATGTTTGAAACCCAAAACCACTTCTCTTCACATGCTTGACTTCATAAGACAGAGTTTAGGGGTTAGGGGTATAGATACATGATTTGTCTGGTTGAATATGTCTAGACCTTGTTTATCAACTTTAATGCTTACTATATGACATAAGAAAACAATTGCTTTGGTTTTTCTTTTTCTGATTTTTTTGAATTTTGATGCCCATTTGAATCTTGTCAAATTCTAGGTTTGACCAAGATTTAAACAAGTTTAAAACATGAAAATGAAAAGGGAAGCATGTAACCTTCTCAGTCACTCTAAAATGAAGTTTTTGGGAGGTTTTTGATATTTCCATGTTTGAAACCCGAAACCACTTCTCTTCATGCTTGACTTCATAAGACAGAGTTTAGGGTTAGGGGTAGATACATGATTTGTATGGTTTGAATATGTCCAAACCTTGTTTATCAACTTGAATATGCTTATGTGCTTTGGTTTTTTATTTTTCTGATTTTTTTGAATTTTATGCCCATAAATCTTGGTCAAATCCTAGGTTTGACCAGGATTTAAACAAGTTTAAAACATGAAATGAAAAGATAAGCCTGGATCCTTCTTAGTCACTCTAAAATGAAGCTTTTGGGAGGTTCTTGAAATTTCCATATTTGAAACCCAAAACCACTTCTCTACATGATTGACTTCATAAGACATAGTTTAATTAGAGTTTTAGGGGTAGATATATACATGATTTTTCTGGTTTGAATATATATGTCTAGACCTTGTTTATCAACTTGAATGCTTACTATACATATGACATAAGAATGCTATATATGTGCTTTGGTTTTTCATTCTTTTGATTTTTTTCTGAATTTTTAGGGCCATTTGAATCTTGCATGGTTAAACTTGGGTTTTGCCCAGTTCTAAAGATCAAGGGTTCAAAAAAATCCAACTACGGGGTTCGAACAACACGATTCTAATCCAAGAATTTTTTCGACCTCATCCAAATGGCCTCAAACTATAGGGTTAGCATCTAGTGCAGTATGTGTGAAAATGTATGCACTATGTGTGCTATAACTTGTATGTCTTTCAAATTAAGTTGATAAACAAGGTCTAGACATATTCAAACCAGAATATTATACTGCATTAGTACAAAAAGTTTCCTATGGATTCATCAAGGGTAGTAAAGCCAAGTTAACTCATTGTCATGACTAAGAAGGATCCATGCTTACTTTTTCATTTTCATGTTTTAAACTTGTTTAAATCTTGGTCAAACCTAGGATTTGACCAAGATTCAAATGGTCATAAAAAATCAAACAAAATCAAGAAAATCAAAAACCAAACCACATAGTCTTCTTATGTAATATACTAAGCATTCAAGTTGATCAACGAAGTCTAGACATATTCAAACCAGAAAAATCATGTATCTACCCCCTAACCCTAAACGTTGTCTTATGAAGTCAAGCATGAAGAGAAGAAGTGGTTTTGGGTTTCAAACATGGAAATTTCAAAAACCCACCCAAAAGCTTCATTTTGGAGTGACTAAGAAGGATCCAAGCTTACTTTTTCATTTTCATGTTTCAAACTTGTTTAAATCTTTGTCAAACCTAGGATTTGACCAAGATTCAAATGGGCATAAAAATTCAAAAAAGAAATCAAAAAAATGAAACACCAAAGCACATAAACTTCTTATGTCATATAGTAATTAAGCATTCATGTTGATCAACAAAGTCTATATATATTTAAACAATAAAAATCATGTATATATACCCCCAAACCCAAAACCACTTCTCTTCACATGCTTGACTTCATAAGACAGAGTTTAGGGGTTAGGGGTATAGATACATGATTTGTCTGGTTTGAATATGTCTAGACCTTGTTTATCAACTTGAATGCTTACTATGTGATTTGGTTTTTCATTTTTCTGTTTTTTAATTATTTTTCTGCCCATTTGAATCTTGGTCAAATCCTAGGTTTGAACAAGATTTAGACAAGTTTAACACGTGAAATTAAACGAATAAGTAAGCATTGATCCTTCTTAGTCACTCCAAAATGTACCAATTGATAGTGTTAACTTTGCTTCATGGAAAAAATAATGTCATGTAAATGAGTTAACTTGGATTTCCTACCCTTGAATCCATAGGAAACTTTGTTCTAATGCACTATAATAATCAACCGAGTTTTTACACCAACAGGTCTGTCACTTACGTGTGGTGCCCACGCGTGTGGTCCCACACTTGAGTGAGCACAAGTCACGTGCAATAGGTACGCCAACTCCCAGCCATCTTCTTTGTCAAGAGAAGACGCATCAGGATGCGTATTGGAAGTCTGTGGGTCCTTCTGGATCCTTCGGTTGTCCCTCTCACAAAAAAACAAATCTCTCTCATTCTCGGCCTCGCTCGACTCGCTCGCTCGCTCGCTCGCTCGCACCTCCTGCGCACTGACAAACCCTGCACAACAGTCAACATCACCAGAAAAAGAATATACACCATCAATAAGAGGGGCCCCGTGACTGCTCTCCCTTCTTCTCCTTCCGAGTGATTCCTCTTCCTCCGAGTTTCACTCGACGGGCAAACACACATGTGCTGCATAGTAATAATAAAAAAGTAAAAGAATCGACTACGAATCTATTATTAAATAGGTTATAAACTAGGGTTTTCCCCAGTACTACAGATCAAGTTGAAAAAAAAATCCAACTACGGGGTTTGATTTTGGCCTACAAATAAAAAATTAAATAAGTTGAACTAGTATTCCTCTAAAAAATCATTTTGGTTTGCATTGTTTGATAATTTTCATAGCTAGAGTGCATCACAATTTTTTGATTTCATGCTTTGCTTTGCCAATTTTGATTTTTTCTAACCACCTTCTCTTTGATTTCAAATTTAGGTCAAACTATCGGTGCCTACTATGTGTTCTACTTGAATTGGATGCAGCATGCGCACATGATATGTTTTGCCATTGTTTTGGGCTTCCACACATCTTGGGGCATCCAAGTATTTAAGTTACCTTGTTTTTTAATTGTAATTCATGTACCCTTTCCTCCCAATTAAATTTTGGTTTTACATTTTTAAATTTTTTAAATTTTTATGCCCATTCTGATGTCATATAGTTAGCATTTAAGTTGATAAACAAGGTCTAGACATATTCAAACCGGAAAAATCATGTATCTACCCCTAACCCAAAACTCTGTCTTATCAAGTCAAGCACGAAGAGAAGTCGTTTTGGGTTTCAAACATGGAATTTTCAAAAACCCTCCAAAAAGCTTCATTTTGGAGTGACTAAGAAGGATGGAGGCTTACCTTTTTCATTTTCATGTTTTAAACATGTTTAAATCTTGGTCAAACCTATTATTTGACAAAGAATCAGATGGGCTTAAAATTTCAAAAAAATCAAAAAATGAAAAACCAAAGCATGCAGTCTTCTTATGTCATATATATATTACACATTCAAGTTGATAAACAAGGTTTGGACATATTCAAACCAAAAAATCATGTATCTACCCCCTAACGCTAAACTCTGTCATATGAAGTCAAGCATATGAAGAGAAGTGGTTTTGGGTTTCAAACATGGAAATTTCCATGCTTGAAACCAAAAACCACTTCTCTTCATGCATGCTTGACTTCATAAGACAGAGTTTAGGGTTAGGTGGTAGATACATGATTTTCCTGGTTTGAATATGTTTAGACCTTGTTTATCAAATTAATTGAATGCTTACTATATAACATAAGAGAAGACCTTGTTTTTTTTGAATTTTTATACCCATTTGAATCTTTGTCAAATCCTTGGTTCCACCAAGATTTGAATAAGTTAAAAACATGAATATGAAAAAGTAAGCATGTATGCTTCTTAGTCACTTCAAAATGAAGCTCTTGGGAGGGTTTTTGAATTTCCATGTTCGAAACCAAAAACCACATATCTTCATGCTTGACTTCATGAAACAAAGTTTAGGGTTATGGGTAGATACATGCATGATTTTTCTTGTTTGAATATGTCTAGAACTTGTTTATCAACTTAATTGAATGCCTACTATATAACATAAGAAGACCTTTTTTGTTTTTTTTAAATTTTTATACCCATTTGAATCTTGGTCAAATCCTAGGTTTCACCAAGATTTGAATAAGTTTAAAACATGAATATGAAAAAGTAAGCATGCATGTATGCTTCTTAATTAATCACTTCGAAATGAAGCTCTTGGGAGGGTTTTTGAAATTTCCATGTTTGAAACCAAAAACCACATATCTTCATGCATGCGCTTGACTTCATGAGACAGAGTTTAGTGTTAGGGGGTAGATACATGATTTCTCTCGTTTGAATATGTTTGAAACCAAAAACCACATATCTCTGGTTTGCCCGCACTTAGAAATGATATTTGCATCACTTATCATATGTTTGCCCATTTGAATCTTGTCAAATCCTAGATTTGACCAAGATAATTTAAACAAGTTTAAAACATGAAAATGAAAAGGCAAGCTTGTATCCTTCTTAGTCACTCTAAAATGAAGTTTGGGGAGGTTTTTGAAATTTCCATGCTTGAAACCAAAAAACCACTTCTCTTCATGCTTGACTTCATAAAGACAGAGTTTGGGGATATATAGGGGTAGATACATGATTTTTCTGGTTTGATATGTCTAGACCTTGTTTATCAACTTAATTGAATGCTTACTATATGACATAAGAAGACTATGTGCCTTGATTTTACATTTTTTTAAATTATGCCCATTTGAATCTTGGTCAAATCCTAGGTTTGACCATGATTTAAACAAGTTTAAAACATGAATATGAAAATTAAGCATGTATCCTTCGTAGTCACTCCAAAATGAAGCTCTTGAGAGGGTTTTTGAAATTTCCATGTTTGAAACCAAAAAACCACGTACTTCTCTTCATGCTTGACTTCATAAGACAGAGTTTGGGGTTAGGGGTAGCTTGATACATGATTTTTCTCGTTTGAATATGTCTAGACCTTGTTATCAACTTAATTGAATGCTTACTATATATATGACATAAGAAGACTATGTGCATTGGTTTTTCATTTTATTGTTTTTTTAATTTTATGCCCATTTGAATCTTGGTCAAATCCTAAGTTTGACCATGATTTAAACAAGTTGAAAACATGAATATGAAAAATTAAGCATATATCCTTCTTAGTCACTCCAAAATGAAGCTCTTGGGAGGGTTTTTGAAATTTCCATGTTTTAAACCAAAAACCACATATCTTCATGCTTGACTTCATGAGATAGAGTTTAGGGTTAGGGGTAGATACATGATTTCTCTGGTTTGAATATATCTAGACCTTGTTTATCAACTTAATTGAATGCTTACTAATGTGACATAAGAAGACTATGTGCCTTGATTTTCCATTTTTTGTTTTTTCTGAATTTTTATGCCCATTTGAATCTTGGTCAAATCCTAGGTTTGACCATGATTTAAACAAGTTTAATAAAACATGAATAGGAAAAATTAAGCATATATCCTTCTTAGTCACTCCAAAATGTAGATCTTGGTAGGGTTTTTAAAATTTCCATGTTTGAAACCAAAAACCACGACTTCTCTTCATGCATGCTTGACTTCATAAGACAGAGTTTAGGGCTAGGGTAGCTAGATACATGATGTTTCTGGTTTGAATATGTCTAGACCTTGTTTATCAACTTAATTGAATGCTTACTATATGACATAAGAAGACTACGTGCCTTGGTTTTTCATTTATTTTCATTTATTTTGAATTTTTATGCCCATTTGAATCTTGGTCAAATCCTAGGTTTGACCATGATTTAAACTAGTTTAAAACATAAATATGAAAAATTAAGTATCTATCCTTCTTAGCCACTCCAAAATGAAGCTCTTGGGAGGGTTTTTGAAATTTCCATGATTGAAACCAAAAACCACTTCTCTTCATGCTTGACTTCATAAGTCAGGGTTTAGGGATATATATATAGGGGGTACATACATGATTTTTCTGGTTGGAATATGTCTAGAACTTGTTTTTCAACTTGAGCTTATCTAGAGCTTGTTTTTAAATTTTTTATACCCATTTGATTCTTCGTCAAATCCTAGGTTTGTTGACCTAGATTTGAACAAGTTTAAAACATGAATATGAAAAGGTAAGCATGTATGCTTCTTAATTAGTCACTCCAAAATGAAGCTCTTGGGAGGGTTTTTGAAATTTCCATGATTTAAACCAAAAACCACTTCTCTTCATGCTTGACTTCATAAGTTAGGGTTTAGGGATATATAGGGGGTAGATACATCATGATTTTTCTGGTTTGAATATGTCTAGAGCTTGTTTATCAACTTAATTGAATGCTTACTATATGACATAAGAAGACTATGTGCCTTGATATTTCATTTTTTAAAAATTATGCCCTTTTGAATATTGGTCAAAACCTAGGTTTGACAAAGATTTAAAAAAGATTAAAACATGAAAATGAAAAAGTAAGCCTTGATCCTTCTTATTAACTCCAAAATGAAGGTTTTTGGGAGGGTTTTTGAAATATCCATGTTTGAAACCCAAAACCACTTCTCTTCGTGCAGAGTTTAGGGTTAGGGGTAGCTAGACACATGAATTGGTATTTCATTTTTTTTTGAATTTTCATGCCCATTTCAATCTTGGTGAAATCCTAGGTTTGAGCAAGACTTAAACAAATTTAACACGTGAAAACGAATAAGCATGGATCCTTCTTAGTCACTCCAAAATGTACCAATTGATAGATGTGTTAACTTTGCTTCATGGAAAAAATAATGTCATGTAAATGAGTTAACTTGGATTTCCTACCCTTGAATCCATAGGAAACTTTGTTCTAATGCACTATAATAATCAACCGAGTTTTTACACCAACAGGTCTGTCACTTACGTGTGGTGCCCACGCGTGAGGTCCCACACTTCAGTGAGCACAAGTCACGTGCAGTAGGTACGCAAACTCCCAGCCATTTTCTTTGTCAAGAGAAGACGCATCAGGATGCGTATTGGAAGTCCTTCTGGATCCTTCGGTTGTCCCTCTCACAAAAAAAAACAAATCTCTCTCGTTCTCGGCCTCGCTCGACTCGCTCGCTCGCTCGCACCTCCTGCTCACTGACAAACCCTGCACAAAAGTCAACATCATCACCCGAAAAAGGGGAGACACCATAATTCTCTCCCTTCTTCTCTCCTTCCGAGTGATCCCTCTTCCTCCGAGTTTCACTCGACGGGCAAACACATATGTGCTGCATAGTAATAATAAAAAAAGGTAGAAAAATCAACCTACGAATCTATAATTAAATACGTTAAACTAGGGTTTTTCCCAGTACTACAGATCAAGTTCATAAAAAATCCAACTACGGGGTTCGAACAACCCCATTTCTAATCAAAGAATTTTTTCGACGTCATCCAAATGGCCTCAAACTATAGCATGGGCGGATCCAGACTATAGCCAAGGGGGGCAGCCGCCCCCACTCAATTTTCTGAAACCTTGTACTTAGAAATATGTTAAGCTAAAGGCTGGTTTGCCCGCACTTAGAAATGATATTTGCATCACTTATCATATGTTTGCCCATTTGAATCTTGTCAAATCCTAGATTTGACCAAGATAATTTAAACAAGTTTAAAACATGAAAATGAAAAGGCAAGCTTGTATCCTTCTTAGTCACTCTAAAATGAAGTTTGGGGAGGTTTTTGAAATTTCCATGCTTGAAACCAAAAACCACTTCTCTTCATGCTTGACTTCATAAGACAAAGTTTGGGGATATATAGGGGTAGATACATGATTTTTCTGGTTTGATATGTCTAGACCTTGTTTATCAACTTAATTGAATGCTTACTATATGACATAAGAAGACTATGTGCCTTGATTTTACATTTTTTTAAATTATGCCCATTTGAATCTTGGTCAAATCCTAGGTTTGACCATGATTTAAACAAGTTTGTTTATCAACTTGAATGCTTGCTATATGACATCAGAAGACTATGTGTTTGGTTTTTGTTTTTTGAATTTGTTATGCCCATTTGAATCTTAGTCAAATCCTAGGTTTGAATATATATGTCTAGACCTTGTATATCAACTTGAATGCTTACTATACATATGACATAAGAATGTTATGTGCTTTGGTTTTTCATTCTTTTCATTTTTTCTGAATTTTTAGGGCCATTTGAATCTTGGTCAAATCCTTGGTTTGACCAAGATTTAAACAAATTTAAAACATGAAAATGAAAAGGGAAGTCTGTATCCTTCTTAGTCACTCTAAAATGAAGCTTTTGGGATGTTCTTTAAATTTCAATGTTTGAAACCCAAAACGACTTCCCTTCATGCTAGACTTCATAAGATCGACAGGGGGTAGATACATGATTTGTCTGGTTTGGATATATCTAGACCTTGTTTATCAACTTGATTGCTTACGATATGACATAAGAAGACTATGTGATTTGGTTTTTCATTTTTCTGATTTTTTTGAATTTTGTGCCCACCCATTTGTATCTTCGTCAAATCCTAGGTTTGACCAAGATAATTTAAACAAGTTTAAAACATGAAAATGTAAAGGGAAGCATGTATCCTTCTTAGTCACTCTAAAATGAAGCTTTTGGGAGGTTTTTGAAATTTCGATGTTTGAAACCCAAAACCACTTCTCTTCACATGCTTGACTTCATAAGACAGAGTTTAGGGGTTAGGGGTATAGATACATGATTTGTCTGGTTTGAATATGTCTAGACCTTGTTTATCAACTTGAATGCTTACTATATGACATAAGAAGACTATGTGATTTGGTTTTTCATTTTTCTGTTTTTTAATTATTTTTCTGCCCATTTGAATCTTGGTCAAATCCTAGGTTTGAACAAGATTTAGACAAGTTTAACACGTGAAATTAAACGAATAAGTAAGCATTGATCCTTCTTAGTCACTCCAAAATGTACCAATTGATAGTGTTAACTTTGCTTCATGGAAAAAATAATGTCATGTAAATGAGTTAACTTGGATTTCCTACCCTTGAATCCATAGGAAACTTTGTTCTAATGCACTATTATAATCAACCGAGTTTTTACACCAACAGGTCTGTCACTTACGTGTGGTGCCCACGCGTGAGGTCCCACACTTCAGTGAGCACAAGTCACGTGCAATAGGTACGCCAACTCCCAGCCATCTTCTTTGTCAAGAGAAGACGCATCAGGATGCGTATTGGAAGTCCGTGGGTCCTTCTGGATCCTTCGGTTGTCCCTCTCACAAAAAAAACAAATCTATCTCATTCTCGGCCTCGCTCGACTCGCTCGCTCGCTCGCTCGCACCTCACTGACAAACCCTGCACAACAGTCAACATCATCATCATCACCCGAAAAAGGGGAGACACCATAATGCTCTGCCTTTTTTCTCTCCTTCCGAGTGATCCCTCTTCCTCCGAGTTTCACTCGACGGGCAAACGCACATCTGCAGCATAGTAATAATAAAAAGGTAGAAAAATCGATATACGAATCTATAATTAAATAGGTTAAACTAGGGTTTTGCCCTGTACTACAGATCAAGGTTCAAAAAAATCCAACTACGGGGTTCGAACAACACGATTCTAATCCAAGAACTTTTTCGACCTCATCCAAGTGGCCTCAAACTATAGGGTTAGCATCTAGTGCAGTATGTGTGAAAATGTATGCACTATGTGTGCTATAACTTGTATGTCTTTCAAATTTGAACCAACTTTGAATAAGTTTGAAATATTTGAAATGGGGCTTTTGGCTTAAACGTTTGAAACTCAAAACGATTCTCTTCATGCTAGACTTCATAAGACCGAGTTTAGGGTTAGGGGTAGATACATGATTTGTCTGGTTTGAATATGTCTAAACCTTGTTTATCAACTTTAATGCTAACTTCTCAGTCACTCTAAAATGAAGTTTTTGGAGGTTTTTGAAATTTCCATCTTTGAAACCCAAAACCACTTCTCTTCATGCTTGACTTCATAAGAAAAAGTTTAGGGTTAGGGGGTATAGATACATGATTTGTATGGTTTGAATATGTCCAAACCTTGTTTATCAACTTGAATATGCTTACTATATGACATAAGAAGACTATGTACTTTGGTTTTTAATTTTTCTGATTTTTTTAATTTTCTGCGCATTTGAATCATATCTTGGTCAAATCCTAGGTTTCACCAAGATTTAGACAAGTTTAACACGTGAAAACGAGGTAAGCATGGATCCTTCTTAGTCACTCTAAAATGAAGCTTTTGGGATGTTCTTGAAATTTCCATGTTTGAAACCCAAAACCACTTCTCTTCATGATTGACTTCCATAAGATCGACAGATCAGTTTAGGGTTAGGGGTAGATATATACATGATTTTTTGGTTTGAATATGTCTAGACCTTGTTTATCAACTTGAATGCTTACTATACATATGACATAAGAATGCTATGTGCTTTGGTTTTTCATTCTCTTTTTGAATTTTTTCTAAATTTTTAGGCCCATTTGAATCTTGGTCAAATCCTTGGTTTGACCAAGATTTAAACAAGTTTAAAACATGAAAATGAAAAGGGAAGTCAGTATCCTTCGTAGTCACTCTAAAATGGAGAAGCTTTTGGGATGTTCTTGTAATTTCTATGTTTGAAACCGAAAACGAGTTCCCTTCATGCTAGTAGACTAGCTTCATAAGATCGACAGGCCGGGGGTAGATACATGATTTGTCTGGTTTGGATATATCTAGACCTTGTTTATCAACTTTAATGCTTACTATATGACATATATAAGAAAACTATTGCTTTGGTTTTTCCTTTTTCTGTTTTTTTTATTTTGATGCCCATTTGAATCATGTCAAATCCTAGGTTTGACCAAGATAATTTAAACAAGTTTAAAACATGAAAATGAAAAGGGAAGCATGTATCCTTCTTAGTCACTCTAAAATGAAGCTTTTGGGAGGTTTTTGAAATTTCCATGTTTGAAACCCAAAACCACTTCTCTTCACATGCTTGACTTCATAAGACAGAGTTTAGGGGTTAGGGGTATAGATACATGATTTGTCTGGTTGAATATGTCTAGACCTTGTTTATCAACTTTAATGCTTACTATATGACATAAGAAAACTATTGCTTTGGTTTTTCTTTTTCTGATTTTTTTGAATTTTGATGCCCATTTGAATCTTGTCAAATTCTAGGTTTGACCAAGATTTAAACAAGTTTAAAACATGAAAATGAAAAGGGAAGCATGTAACCTTCTCAGTCACTCTAAAATGAAGTTTTTGGGAGGTTTTTGATATTTCCATGTTTGAAACCCGAAACCACTTCTCTTCATGCTTGACTTCATAAGACAGAGTTTAGGGTTAGGGGTAGATACATGATTTGTATGGGTTGAATATGTCCAAACCTTGTTTATCAACTTGAATATGCTTATGTGCTTTGGTTTTTTATTTTTCTGATTTTTTTGAATTTTATGCCCATAAATCTTGGTCAAATCCTAGGTTTGACCAGGATTTAAACAAGTTTAAAACATGAAATGAAAAGATAAGCCTGGATCCTTCTTAGTCACTCTAAAATGAAGCTTTTGGGAGGTTCTTGAAATTTCCATATTTGAAACCCAAAACCACTTCTCTACATGATTGACTTCATAAGACATAGTTTAATTAGAGTTTTAGGGGTAGATATATACATGATTTTTCTGGTTTGAATATATATGTCTAGACCTTGTTTATCAACTTGAATGCATGCTTACTATACATATGACATAAGAATGCTATATATGTGCTTTGGTTTTTCATTCTTTTGATTTTTTTCTGAATTTTTAGGGCCATTTGAATCTTGCATGGTTAAACTTGGGTTTTGCCCAGTTCTAAAGATCAAGGGTTCAAAAAAATCCAACTACGGGGTTCGAACAACACGATTCTAATCCAAGAATTTTTTCGACCTCATCCAAATGGCCTCAAACTATAGGGTTAGCATCTAGTGCAGTATGTGTGAAAATGTATGCACTATGTGTGCTATAACTTGTATGTCTTTCAAATTAAGTTGATAAACAAGGTCTAGACATATTCAAACCAGAATATTATACTGCATTAGTACAAAAAGTTTCCTATGGATTCATCAAGGGTAGTAAAGCCAAGTTAACTCATTGTCATGACTAAGAAGGATCCATGCTTACTTTTTCATTTTCATGTTTTAAACTTGTTTAAATCTTGGTCAAACCTAGGATTTGACCAAGATTCAAATGGTCATAAAAAATCAAACAAAATCAAGAAAATCAAAAACCAAACCACATAGTCTTCTTATGTAATATACTAAGCATTCAAGTTGATCAACGAAGTCTAGACATATTCAAACCAGAAAAATCATGTATCTACCCCCTAACCCTAAACGTTGTCTTATGAAGTCAAGCATGAAGAGAAGAAGTGGTTTTGGGTTTCAAACATGGAAATTTCAAAAACCCACCCAAAAGCTTCATTTTGGAGTGACTAAGAAGGATCCAAGCTTACTTTTTCATTTTCATGTTTCAAACTTGTTTAAATCTTTGTCAAACCTAGGATTTGACCAAGATTCAAATGGGCATAAAAATTCAAAAAAGAAATCAAAAAAATGAAACACCAAAGCACATAAACTTCTTATGTCATATAGTAATTAAGCATTCATGTTGATCAACAAAGTCTATATATATTTAAACAATAAAAATCATGTATATATACCCCCAAACCCAAAACCACTTCTCTTCACATGCTTGACTTCATAAGACAGAGTTTAGGGGTTAGGGGTATAGATACATGATTTGTCTGGTTTGAATATGTCTAGACCTTGTTTATCAACTTGAATGCTTACTATGTGATTTGGTTTTTCATTTTTCTGTTTTTTAATTATTTTTCTGCCCATTTGAATCTTGGTCAAATCCTAGGTTTGAACAAGATTTAGACAAGTTTAACACGTGAAATTAAACGAATAAGTAAGCATTGATCCTTCTTAGTCACTCCAAAATGTACCAATTGATAGTGTTAACTTTGCTTCATGGAAAAAATAATGTCATGTAAATGAGTTAACTTGGATTTCCTACCCTTGAATCCATAGGAAACTTTGTTCTAATGCACTATAATAATCAACCGAGTTTTTACACCAACAGGTCTGTCACTTACGTGTGGTGCCCACGCGTGTGGTCCCACACTTGAGTGAGCACAAGTCACGTGCAATAGGTACGCCAACTCCCAGCCATCTTCTTTGTCAAGAGAAGACGCATCAGGATGCGTATTGGAAGTCTGTGGGTCCTTCTGGATCCTTCGGTTGTCCCTCTCACAAAAAAACAAATCTCTCTCATTCTCGGCCTCGCTCGACTCGCTCGCTCGCTCGCACCTCCTGCGCACTGACAAACCCTGCACAACAGTCAACATCACCAGAAAAAGAATATACACCATCAATAAGAGGGGCCCCGTGACTGCTCTCCCTTCTTCTCCTTCCGAGTGATTCCTCTTCCTCCGAGTTTCACTCGACGGGCAAACACACATGTGCTGCATAGTAATAATAAAAAAGTAAAAGAATCGACTACGAATCTATTATTAAATAGGTTATAAACTAGGGTTTTCCCCAGTACTACAGATCAAGTTGAAAAAAAAATCCAACTTTTGGTTTTACATTTTTAATTTTTTTAAATTTTTATGCCCATTCTGATGTCATATAGTTAGCATTTAAGTTGATAAACAAGGTCTAGACATATTCAAACCAGAAAAATCATGTATCTACCCCTAACCCAAAACTCTGTCTTATCAAGTCAAGCACGAAGAGAAGTCGTTTTGGGTTTCAAACATGGAATTTTCAAAAACCCTCCAAAAAGCTTCATTTTGGAGTGACTAAGAAGGATGGAGGCTTACCTTTTTCATTTTCATGTTTTAAACATGTTTAAATCTTGGTCAAACCTATTATTTGACAAAGAATCAGATGGGCTTAAAATTTCAAAAAAATCAAAAAATGAAAAACCAAAGCATGCAGTCTTCTTATGTCATATATATATTACACATTCAAGTTGATAAACAAGGTTTGGACATATTCAAACCAAAAAATCATGTATCTACCCCCTAACGCTAAACTCTGTCATATGAAGTCAAGCATATGAAGAGAAGTGGTTTTGGGTTTCAAACATGGAAATTTCCATGCTTGAAACCAAAAACCACTTCTCTTCATGCATGCTTGACTTCATAAGACAGAGTTTAGGGTTAGGTGGTAGATACATGATTTTCCTGGTTTGAATATGTGTAGACCTTGTTTATCAAATTAATTGAATGCTTACTATATAACATAAGAGAAGACCTTGTTTTTTTTGAATTTTTATACCCATTTGAATCTTTGTCAAATCCTTGGTTCCACCAAGATTTGAATAAGTTAAAAACATGAATATGAAAAAGTAAGCATGTATGCTTCTTAGTCACTTCAAAATGAAGCTCTTGGGAGGGTTTTTGAATTTCCATATTCGAAACCAAAAACCACATATCTTCATGCTTGACTTCATGAAACAAAGTTTAGGGTTAGGGGTAGATACATGCATGATTTTTCTTGTTTGAATATGTCTAGAACTTGTTTATCAACTTAATTGAATGCCTACTATATAACATAAGAAGACCTTTTTTGTTTTTTTTTAAATTTTTATACCCATTTGAATCTTGGTCAAATCCTAGGTTTCACCAAGATTTGAATAAGTTT